>APFE031109093.1:10706-26463 GCA_000404065.3 Pinus taeda
TCAAACTTTCAGTCTCTTGTACTTCTCCTGAAGTTGATGCTACCTTATACTGTCAACTTGTAGGAAAACTCTTGAATTTAACCCATACTCGTCCTGACCTTTCCTTTGCTGTTGGCCTTGTTGCTCGTTTTTTGCAAAACCCCCGTGAAAGTCATTGGAAAGCAGCTAAAAGAATACTTCGTTATGTTCGAGGTACCATACAGTTTGTGATTCATTACAGTGCCAAAGCAACTCCTCTATTAGTTGGTTTCACTGATTCTGATTGGGCTGGTGACCCTGATGATCGGAAGTCTACTGCCGGTTATGTCTTCACTCTTGGTTCAGGACCTATCACATGGGCTTGTAAGAAACAGGCTGCCATTTCTCTTTCGTCAGCAGAAGCAGAGTATCGTGGTGCCGTGGAAGCTAGTAAGGAAGCCTTGTGGCTTCGTCAGATCCTATCAGAATTTGGCTTTGAGCAGCAGCATCCGACTACACTTTGGTGCGATAATCAAAGTGCCATTCAGCTTTGCAAAGATCCAGTTCAGCATCAGCGCAGCAAACACATTGAACTTCACATGCACTTCATCAGAAAGCTCATTCATGACCATGTTCTTGAAGTGCAATATTGTTCAACAGATGATCAGGTTGCAGACATCTTCACAAAGGCTCTCACAGAGGCGAAGTTCACTAAACTTCGATATATGCTTGGAGTTCAGGAAGTTGTCACTAAGGGGGGATAGGCTCTAGTGCCTCCTTCCTTCTCCTATTGTGTCATATTTGTAAATCCTTCAATCCTATCCCAAGTTGTTCTTAAGGGGGGATGTTAGGATATTCCGACACATAGGAAATAGTTAAGTTCAACTTGGTCTAGTATAGAGTTAGGTATAGAGTTAGGTAAAGTGTGTTTCTTTACCGTTGTACATTTTGTAACTTACAATCCGACGGTCACGATATGTAGTGATCCGACGGTTCATTCTCTCCTCGGTATTACCGACACTTGATCCGTGGCTTGACACCCGATTGGTCCATGAATTCTATTTAAAGCGCATGGAGGGTCATTTGTAGGTTAACCGTGCATGAGAGAAGCTTATGTAAATTTTCATTCTTTTATTAATAAATTGCCTGTAGTAGCCACGTTGGCGCAGGCCGTGGACTGTTTCCCTCTCTGAGGGTTTTAACCACGTCAAAATACTGGTGTATTGATCTGTGATCTGTTTGTGAGCGGTGTCCTTCTGGTGTTCTTTCTGAGGAACTTACCCTGTAAATTCCTACAAAATGAGCCTCCTTTGTAGTAGCCACATCTCTCCAATTTGCGTTAACTTTTTCCAAGTAAATGAGACATTTTTTGAGCAAATTTGTGTCAAGTAAGATCTCAATTTCTAACATAAGTGAGGGAATCTCACATTCAGTAAGAAAGTTCGTTTCCACCCCATGAATGATTTGCAAAGGAGTAAATCTTATAGTAATATTAATTAATGTTTGATAATCCTAGAGTGCAAAGTAAAGCAAGAGATATTCATTTAATTTACTCACATTAACAATTTGTTCGAGTATTGTTTTTGCTAAAAATAGCAACAACAAATGATAAAAATAGAATCCAGTATATTCCAATTTTATTTTGTCCTTAAATTAAAATTCGAATTTAATCTCACCAACTGCTTGAAAAATAATTAATTAATTCATCTTTGATTAATTAGTTGGAGAAATTCAAGTTAGAAGTCTTTGTGAAGTCATGCAACAGTTATCCCTTAAATTAAGGAGATTGTCCCTTAATTAAGGAGATAAGGTTGAGTTGTATATGAGTTGTAATTAGATAGCTCAGTTTACTGAGTTAAGTCTAGTGAGATTAGTTCCAAACTGTCTGAGGAAGTAATTGTGAGTTCAGTCAGTTAATGCATGCATGCATCAAACTAGTGTACTCCAGATAACTGAGGATTCTCTCATAAATAACTCATGCATGTTTATTCTAAGAAAGACCTAGTTGAGATTAAAGACAAGGACATTGTACTCTCAGTTGCATGAGTTTTCCTATAAAGAAAACTCATCCATGCAGAAGGACAAGGTTCCTTGATGATTGTGTAGTTTTACAGGGTGTGAGATCAGTGTGAGTGATCAACGTTACACTTGGTAATAGTTGGATCACTCAGAGAAACTGCGCAAGGAAATAGGAGGCTTGGAGGGGTGAAGAGAAGGTTTGTGAGAAGCCTTGTTTGCCTATGAGCATCCAGGAGGATTTTACTGAGAGCTGGCTAGCTGTGAGAGCTAAAGCTTTGTGTAATCTTGATGTATTTCCACCTTGTATGATAATACAAATAGTGGGGTTTTAAGCTTAGGCTTTCCCCTAAGTATTCTTCTGTGTTTCATGTGCATTGATTCTTCTTCTAGTTAGATGTGTTATGCTTGATCTTGCTCAAATCTATTAAGCTTCCACAAGTTTGATTGTAGAAGTAGATTAAAGTATTTTTTCTTTAGTTATATTACATTATCAGGTTAATCTACAGTGAGAATTTCTACATGGTATTGGAGCAAAGGTTATCAAAGCTATGAGCAATATACTGAGAAGAGAATTCGAAGTTTGAAGTTTGTTGTTGCAGGTAAAAATCAAATTCATATCATACTTCAGGTTGTTCAATGGCATTTTATGGCTTGAGACTCGAGTATGCCTTGGATGGCAGCTCAAATTACATAGCATGGAAAAATCGCATGGAGGTTGTATTAGAAGACAGCGGATTGAAGGATTTCATTGATCGATAAATCCCAAAGCCAACTTCAACTAATGCACGAGAGTTGGTTGAGTGGAAGAAGTGTGTGGCAAGGGCGAGACGGATCATTCTGGAGGGAGTTCGAGACCATATTGTCTCGAGTCTCCATGGGAAGGATACTCCATATTCAATGTGGAAGACATTGAAGGACCTCTACTAAAATAGTAGCGACCAGAGGAAATTGGCGCTCAAGGATAAGCTTCGAAGAATCAAGATGGATAACGGCGATACTATTTCCACATATTTAAACAACCTCACCACCTATAGAGATAAGCTTGGAAGTGTGGGAATGACTACTGTTGATGAAGATATGGTGAGCCCCACTCTCCTCGGCCTTCCAAAGAGTTTGAATAGCTACAAGGACTCTACGAATGGAAGGGAGAAACTATCGGATTGGGAATGACTGTGGTCGGATCTCATGTAGGAGGAGATCAAATGGAGCACATGAGATGGTTCTTCATCCAAGGATTATGAAGAAAATATGGCCTTAGCAAGTAAGGCAAGGAAAGGGAAGGAGAAGGATTCTCATTCCAAATCGAATTCTTCTAATGGAGGGAAGAAGGTTGACAAGTCTAAAGTGAGATGGTTTAATTTTCATAAGATGGGTCATTATGCGATTAATTCCCCATCGAAGAAGTCCAAGAAGGGACCCTTGGAAGGATTGGAAGGTGAGGCATTAGCCTCTTAGTTCAAAATGGACTTCACCCTCATTGCATGCATGGTGTCATCGATGATGGGTTCTAGATGTCTTCTTGACAATGGAGCCTCATTCCACACGACCAGCGACAAAAGTTTATTCAGTACCTTGGAGGAGAAAGACCTAAAGATGCACATAGAGATGGGTGATGATGAAAGGTATAGTGTTTCAGGAGTGGGCACTGTTGCTTTTCAAAGGGAGCATGGAGCTCTTATTACCTTGACAGATGTGAAGTATGTGCCTGGATTGAAGAAGAATCCGGTATCAATCGTGATGCTGGAGGACAAAGGTTACGATGTTGTCTTCAGTAAGGGAAAGGTTTTTCTTAGACACATCACCACGGGACAGGTGAAGCAGATTGGTTCATGAGTCAAGAACCTGTATGCTCTTGAGGTTCAAGAAGCATGCAAAGCCTTAAGGAGCAAGGCAAATGTTAGAGACTTGGTGGTTGAGAGGGAGAGTAAATTACCTCTCAACATGCAGTCCCAGAAGAAGTCTCAGACAAATGTGGAGGAGCCACAGTTGGAGATTGATCTAAAATGATCATAAACTAAATACTGATGTATAATTGATTATCCATTAATGAGTTTGAATGTTAACAGAAAGCACATAAATCGAGGAAAATTTCTTGAATTGATCACTTAATGACAGTTGATAAACCATAAGTAAGATGAAAAACAAAAGTGAAAACAACAAATACATAGATATACCAGACAACAAGATTGATTACGGAGTTCGTCCCTAATGGACTACATCTATAGGTCCGCTTTCAAGATGGGTGACCGTTTTTATTAGGAATGAGAAGAAGAAATCAATTACAAAGTGATTTGGACAGACTGAACTTGCACACAGGCAATTCTGACCTTTGTCAACATATATCTCTCTGACCCAGCTTTCTAACGCCTCTTATGGTTTCCAAATCTAACTCTGGATGCTCCTGAAGTACTAAAAATAAAATTGCCTCTATCCCTCTAGAATCTACATACAAAAGCTGAAAACCACTCAAGCTATTCTTCAATGAGAAAAACTGCCACTTATAGGCCTGTAAGTACATACAAACCTCCCTGATTGCATTTGAGGTGAATGAGTTGACTTTAGGGTTTGAATGTGTTTGGTTTTGTCATGATTTTCCACCTTGGTTCATCAGGCCATGGTCTTCGAATTAATTTATAACAAACTAACAATATAAAACCCACTTTGCACCTTAGAATAGCCTGAAGATTGTTAGCGGTTAGCTAACCAGGCAGAAGGCATTGACTGTGCATGTAAACAGGTGTTTGCAGAGCAGTTATCTTGGAAGTTTTAGGTCCCGGTGGTTCCACTAACCATTTACCGTAGCGGTTGGAGGTGGCAGTTATCTTGACACTAACATAGCGCTGCCACCGACTAACTGTAACTATGCACTGAAACCGCAAAACAAACCTTGACTGCGGCTATACCTGCAAGTGTTCACATGTCAAGTTTTACTCCACTCAGTTAAGGACTAGCGGTTAGGGCTAACCTCTGCCTAACTTTCTCACATTGCTTTTTTCTCCTGCGATTCTGACAAGGTTAGCCGCCAGCGGTTTAGCTATGTTATATTTGTTTTATAATGGTTTGATAACAAAGGCCGAGAGTTAGATTTTAGGTAATGTATTTTGCATGGCTTTAGGACTAGGTTTGGGAGGCTAGCGTTTTAGGTACATATGTACTTAGGTTTGAGCATTTGATACATGGTTGTAGCTTAGGGGTTGGTGTTTAGCATAGGATTAGGGTTTGTAGAACTTAGGCTTAGGGTAGCATAGGATTAATACATAGATTAGGATTTAATTTAAAAACTCATATGTACAATTTTGTCACAGTGTGACATTTTCGAAATTCATCACCTAATTACAATAAACCCATGCTAATCATCGACAAATTACAATATCGATCCTCTGCCATGACGACAACCCACACACATTGTTGACTCCAATTGTCTTTGCAATGACAACTCGGATGATGAACCTATGCCACTGACGAAACTGATGTAGACACATCAAACTTGCAAACTCGAATGAAAAAACACTTGTCGTCGACCAAACCCTAGGAACTATTGATGAACTCAAACTGACAACTAGGTGTTAAACCATCTCCACTGAACGCCATGAAAACCTATGAACATTACCTAAACAACCTGATCATAACCAACATTGTTGATACTAAACGACACCCATGAATACTAATGACGACACTTTAAACACTTGTGCAATTGAATCAATGGATCCTCCTGGATCATTCCTCTCGACTTGAAAGCTTTTAGACCACAAAAGTTTGACTAAACATTTAGTCGATGAGGGTAGAACTCCTTCTATTTCCACCTTGACCTGACGATGTACCAATACATTTGATCAATCACCTTCATATGATGACCCTGATGATGCTAACCATGATACCTTTCAATTTGGTGACCGGTTTCTTCCATCCATAGTATGAATAACTTGTGACGATGGGAAAACAACCTGCTATCAACATGGCAATTGAATTCTTTCCACGAAGATTCATGAGTTAGTGATTTGAAAACATATTTGAAAACAGTATTTGTATAATTTTGTTCAATACATCCAATGGGTATTAACAATCTACTTCTAGAATAACTGAAATATTCAAGGACTCCTTTGATTTTGACTTCATATCAATTACTTGACTTGATTTACCTTCTTGTTGACTGGTTACTAAGTGAACTTGCTGCACATAACTCATCCAGTTGTGATGTAAAGACTGTTGCAACTTAGTTTGAATTTGAAAGTATCTAAGTAATTTTTTATTTACTTGAATCACTATTTCTTCATCTATTAACTGATATCTCCATTGACTAACATTTTCACTTAATGCATTAGTTTTCAAATCATGATAAGGAAACTTTAGATCTGCTTTTGAAAATGCTTTGTCATGAAAACTTATAGACTTCTTCTCCACTTGAAAAGAGGCTTCATTACTTTTTAAGCATGAAATGATTATGAAATACCAAAGGAATGTAACACCGTCTTTCCCCAATACTGACTTGCACCCCTGAAACTGAAAATAAACATAACATCTAAAACAAGTCTCTGATTAGACTCACATGTATCATTCCTTGCAATACACTACTGATCATGATAGTTTCTAGAATTCAGTTGAATGAATGAATTGATATTCATTCGGTCTTTAAGAAGATGTTCATAGGACATTAAATATATCTCATGTTTCTTATCCTTTTCATGAATAAGATTTCTTGGAAAATAATTAACCACCTTGACCAATTGATCTATAAACTAAATCTCACATCTCGAACAATCATCCTTATGTTGTTCCTTAACAAACATGAGTACATATTTACTTGAACATATTAACTGCTTAACTTGATTTGTAACAATTAAATCCAAGTTTGATTTGACTTTATGTGCTCTAACAATAAATTCAACCCCTTCTTTCTTTAGGTGATATTTATGTTCTCTTCTGTAAAACACTGCATCTCTATCATAAAGATAAGGACTTCCTAAGACAATTCCACATATGTCTACTCTAACTCCACTTGCTATGTGACATGTATCTGATTTGATTTATTAATCCAACCTAATTGGTATGTTCTTGGATGATTTTGTGTCTCCAACCCCAATTGATTAACTATATGTTTAGATATTAAATTTGCTTGTGACCCACTGTCAAACATTGTGTCAATTTTTGTATGCTTAGAAGTTATCCTTATGTGGAAGAGTTCAACTCTTTTATCCTAATGTGGAAGCTTTATGTTTGAAGAAGGTACATTAGTTTTCAAACATGAACCAGTGTCAAACGTTTTACCTGTCGTAACCATGGCGATTATCCTCCTTTCATCACCTGAATCTAAACTTAGATCCTGCTGGACTGTTGCAATGGCCTTCTTTTCATCCTTTGCCTTAAGGAACTTTTTGGGCTTAAGTTCTGCATGAAATTTTAAGAACTTTGATTCATCATGACTGATTCTCTGGTAATGAGAACAAGTAGGTCTTTCCTTCTGAATAGTCACTGATTTCTTTCTCTTCGAAATTTTCTTCTCCTTACTGTCACTGGAATCTCTGGTATCCAACTCTTTTGATGACTGAGATGAAAACTTGAATGGTCTGCCACCTAATTCAATATGTATGGACTAAACACACACCTCATCAAAATCATTAGGATTAAACATCAATAAAGTATGTTGCAAATATTAATGTCAACTGTCGATGTATTTTAACAAAGTTTCACGTGTATCCAATGAAATACCAAGCGCCAATGCTTTCTTCCTAAACTCCTGAGTAAACTCCTAAAAACTATGCCCTCTACCTTGCGTCAGATGTTGCCAATCAATAACAACTTTTTGCATGTATCCTTAAGGATAGAACTGTTTCCTAAGAGCTTACAAAAAATTAGACCACGAAGAGATGACTTTTCCTTTACGCTTGAAATCTAGCTGAGTTTTACTTTCCTACCAGATTAAAGATGTTCCCCCCATTCTAAGTGTAGCTAACTTAATTTTAGTTTATCTTTAAAAATGTTCTAAATACGACAATACACATCTAACTGCTTTATCCAATTATCTAGCTTTTCAGGATTCATTTTTCCATCATAAACAGGTAACTCAAATTTAACATCAAGTTTCAAAAGAGATGTTTTCTTAGGTTTCTTTTCCATCTCAGATTCTGCATTGGAAGAAGAAGAAGAAGAAGAGGATGATGGATATTATGGAGGTGAAGGAGGTTTATCATCCTTGCATTTACCTTTGTCCTTCTTCGATGCCTTTAAAGAAGAATCATCTCTCGCCTTCTTGTCTTTGTACAATTCTCCCAACATCTGCTGCATAGTTAAGAACACCTGCTGAAACTATTCTTCACTCATCTTAGTCTCAGTGTTTTCACTTGCATCAGGTCCTGACATGGTCGATTTCTGAATGACTCGTCGCTTTCCAATCTCTAGATCGATCTACTCAAGGATTCCTTCTCCTCGTTGCGACTTAGACCAGGTTAACATTCAATGGCACATTCTACAAACACAACCTACTCCCATACCAAATTATATGATATGAAATGATCATAAACTAAATACTGATGTAGAATTGACTAGCCATTAATGAGTTTGAATGTTAACTGAAAGCACGAAAATCGAGGAAAACTGCTTGAATTGATCGCTTTACGAAAGCTGATAAACCATAAGTAAGATGCAAAACAGAAGTGAAAACAACGAATACACAGATATACTAGACAGCAAGATTGATTACGGAGTTCATCCCTGATGGACTACATCTCTGGGTCCGCTTTCAAGATGCGCGATCGTTTTTATTAGGAATGAGAAGAAGAAGTTGATTACACAGTGATTTGGATAGACTAAACTTGCACACAGGGAATTCTAACCTCTGCCACCAAATATCTCTCTAAACCAGCTTTCCAGTGCTACTTACAGTTTCCAAATTTGACTTTGCATGCTCCCGAAACACTAAAAACAAAATCACCTCTATCCCTCCAGAACCTGCATACAAAAGCTAAAAACCACTCAAGCTATTCTTTAATGAGAAAAATTGCCTCTTATAAGCCTGTAAGTACATTCAAACCTCCTTGAATGCATTGAGGTGAATGAGCTTAATTTAGGGTTTGAATGTGTTTGGTTTTGTCATGATTTGCCACCTTGGTTCATTAGGCCATGGTCTTTGAATTAATTTATAACAAACTAACAATATAAAACCCACTTTGCACCTTAGAATAGCCCAAAGACTGTTAGCAGATAGCTAACCGGGCGGAAGGCACTGACTGTGCATGTAAACAGGTGTTCGCAGAGTGGTTATCTCGACAGTTTTAGGTCCCTGTGGTTCCCCCAACAATTTACCGTAGCAGTTCGAGGTGGTGATTATCACAGCGCTCACATAGTGTTGCCACCACCTAACCGTAACCATCCACCGAAAAGGCAGAACAAACCTCGACTGCAGCTATACCTGCAAGTTTTCACATGTCAAGTTTTACTCCACTCGGTTAAGGACTAGCGGTTAGGGTTAATCTCTGCCTAACCTACTCACATGGCTTTTTTCTCCAGCGGTTCCGACATGGTTAGCCGCCAGCAGTTTAGCTGTGTTATATTTGTTCTATAATGGTTTGATTATAAACAAAGGCCAAGAGTTAGAGTTTAGGTAATGGATTGTGCATGGCTTTAGGACTAGGTTTGGTAGGCTAGTGTTTTAGGTACATTTGTACTTAGGTTTGAACATTTGATACATGGTCATAGCTTAGGGGATGGTATTTAGCATAGGATTAGGGTTTGTAGAACTTAGGCTTAGGGTAGCACAGGATTAATACATAGATTAGGATTTGTTTTAAAAACCCATATGTACAATTTTGTCACAATATGACGTTTGTGAAATTCATCACATGATGACAATAAACCCATGTCGATCGTCAATAAATGACGAAATCGATCCTCTGCAGCGACGACAGCCCATGCACATCGTTGACTCCAGTTATCTTTGCAACGACAACTTGGACAATGAATCTATGCCACTGACGACATTGATGTCAACACATTAAACCTCCAAAGTTGAATGACAAAACACGTGTCATCGACCAAACCTTGGGGAACTATTGAAGAACTCAAATTGACAATGAGGTGCTAAACCATCTCTGCTGAACGCCATGAAAACCTATGAACATTGCTTGATCATAACCAACACTATCGATATTGAACGACATCCATGAATACTGATGACAACACTTTAAACACTTGTGTAATAGAATCAACGGATCCTCTTGGATCAGAGATGCTGAGAGGAGACCGAGTGGAGGCATCCACTCATGCAAATACCTCTAGAAGGGGAAAATTTTGAGCCAAGTGGGCAGAGGGAGCACATGCAGCCATACCTCCATGTGTGACATGGGGCAATGTGAAGTGATAGTCCCAAGAAGGCCGAAATTGGGCAGGGTCCATTGAGAGGTTTTATCTCATGGACCGTACCTTGCTACGAGATCCCAAAGTAAATAGTAGTGGGAGGAATCAGTGGGATTGATGTAGTCAGAGATCAAAGTGACAGAGGCTAGAGCAGTTAGATACTAAAGAGCACAGAGAAGGATTGACAACAGTGCAGAAAGATTGAGTCAGCAAGAGTGCAGAGTTTTAGTTAATAGAGGCAATAGAAATCAGAGACTTTGATGACAAATGCATCATACTAATTCAGGTTGGATTTTTTTGTTTCTGGAGTTGCTATAGAAACAACACTAGAGAGAAGTGTTGCATGCAGAACATTCCAAAGGTTCAGGATCGGGATCGAGTTGAATTCCTTTCTTGTTGAGAGGGAGTGTTAAAAATAGCAACAAGAAATGATAAAAATAGAATCCAGTATATTCCAATTTTAAATTTTCCTTGAATTAAAATTCGAATTTAGTCTCACCAGCTTCTTGAAAATTAATTAATTAATTCATCTTGGATTAATTAGTTGGAGAAATTCAAGTTAGAAGTCTTTGTGAAGTCATGCAACATTTATCTCTTAAATTAAGGAGATTATCCCTTAATTAAGGAGATAAGGTTGAGTTGTATTTGAATTGTAATTAGTTAGCTCAGTTTACTGAGTTAAGCCCAGTTAGATTAGTTCCAAACTGTTTGAGGAACTAATTATAAGTTCAGTCAGTTAATGCATGCATGCATCAAACTAGTGTACTCCAGATAACTAAAGATTCTCTCATAAATAACTCAAGCATGTCTATTCTAAGAAAGACCTAGTTGAGATTAAATACAGGGACATTGTACTATCAGTTGCATGAGTTTTCCTATAAAGGAAACTCATCCATGAAGAAGGACAAGGTTCCTTGAGGATTGCGCAGTTTTACAGGGTGTGAGATTAGTGCGAGTGATCAGTGTTACACTTGGTAACACGAGGATCACCTAGAGAAACTGCGCAAGGAAATAGGAGGCTTGGAGGGCTGAAGAGAAGGTTTGTGAGAAGCCTTGTTTGCCTATGAGCATCCAAGAGGATTTTACTGAGAGCTGGCTAGCTATGAGAGCTAAAGCTTTGTGTAATCTTGATGTATTTCCACCTTGTATGATAATACAAATAGTGGGGTTTTTAGCTGAGGCTTTCCTGTGAGTATTCTTCTGTGTTTCATGTGCATTGATTCTTCTTTTGGTTATATGTGTTCCGCTTGATCTTGCTCAAATCTATTAAGCTTCTGCAAGTTTGATTGTAGAAGTAGATTAAAGTATTTTGATTTAGTTATATTGCATTATCAAGTTAATCTACATTGAGAATTTCTACAGTTTTAAACGACTTGTTAACTACCTTCACCTATCCATTAGCTTGCAAGTAATAAAAATATGAGTTCTCCTACTTAAATCCTATCTTAGAAGCTAGTTCTAACATCATTTTGTTTTGGAAGTGACTACCATGGTCAATGAAAATATCTTTAGAAACACCAAAACGAGTGATGATCTAATTGAATATGAATAAGGCTATTGTCTCACTATCATTCTAAAAATAAGGCATGGCTTTGGTGGACTTTGTAAAGAATTTGATGACTAAAATAATATACTTATACCTCCTGGCTGAATCCGAGTAGCACATTGTAAAATATACCCCAAATTTTGTAAATGGGATGATAGTGATGATAGGAAACTATTGGCATTATGATACATGTGTTGTACTTGATGGAAACCCACTTGTAGCATAAAAACTCACTTGTATATGGTAACGAGATGAATCTACGTAACTAGATGAATCTACAGGAGAGATATCAAATGTGACAAAATGCAGGGTAGTTCAAAGGAATCATTTCAGAAGTAATATGGAAAATTACAGTGTCATAGGTCTATTCAGAGGTAACAGGGCAATGGTACAGAAGTACAAGAAGATAGAACTAAGGTCTACTAATCAGAATAAAGAAGTTAAAGGAAAAGCTTGATGTAAAGCAGTTTAAGAAGTATATGCAGGTCCACTTAGTCAAAACAGTGTATACACACTGGTCAACAGTTTAAAAGGGACGTATACATATGCACGCACTTTCACCAGAGGAAAAGCGTGTACATGTTGGAAAACCAAGGTTTTGGTCTGAGGTATTAAGTCTAAGCTACTGATCCAAGGTATTTGGTATGAGGTATGGACCATAGGTATTTTGTCCAAGGTATTGGTCCTAAGTGGTTTTGGTCCAAGGTATTGAGAAAGGCCTAAAACTATATAAGAAGGAGAAGATCATTAGGCCAAGGTGTGCAAGTATTCAATATCTTATGAAGTGTTAGATCAAATATGCAGATTATCAGTTTTTGATGCTTTTCTTGATCTGAACTAACGATGCACCTATGTGGTTGATGATGAATGATGGATCAGGATCATAAAGCCTGAAATGAACTATCATTATGTGATCTAATAATGGATGGGCTAGATCTGATTGTTAACACATGTTTTATCCTTTATATGTGATGATTTGGGTATGTCTGAAGTCGGGAATTGCAACGAAGTTATAAGTAAGTATTTGTAGATCTATAGGTTGTTTCACTTTGGTGAAGGTGCATATACACGTTGGTTTGGCTCTTCCAAGTAGCGTATGCAAAAAAAAGCATGATGTTCAAGGATGACTGGTTTATCAGATCAATGTTGCTATTTTACTTATGTCTATCAATGAAGTCTCCTTAGATCTGAAAGTAAAACTGAATGCATAAAGAGTTTGTGTCTCATTGATTAAGTGATTAAGAAAGAAGGGTGATCCTTGTTGCTATCTGTTTAGAACTCTATAATATGACAATAGATCTTCAGAATGTCACTGATAGGTATAGTGTGTTGTTCAGAGGTTTTATGATTCAATATCCTTAGAGATATACGCAGGTTGGGCAAAAGGAAGTAGCGTATACATGCAAGTTTGCTTCATTAAAGGAGCATATACATTCTGACACATGACTTTTAAGGTTATAGTTAGTTCTGGTTGTTGTTGCAGTGTTCTAGGTTCAGATCCGTGTATTGGTTACAGTGATCCGTCCATTCTAGTTGATTGATTGAATTTGATTAAATTTGAATGAATGGTTGATTCAGCTATGTCAGAGGTTCAGATATTTCAGTGATTGATTGTTTCAATTATATCAAAGATTGATGATTGGGTTTCATTATATCAGAGATTGATGATTGGGTTTCAGTTATGTTAGCCTCCTGCTGTAGCAGGTTACTCATATTTCATGATTGACATTTCTACAGGCCAAATATGTCATACTTTGCATGCTGCAATGCTCCATATTTGCTAAAACAGTCACTAAAGAAAGAGGCCATGAAAGAATGCTACTCAAAGTTCATCTACTGCATTCCAATTTTGAAGAGTCATTCCAGTTTTGTAGAATCTTCAGCTAAAGGGAGGTCCAAACAGCCTAATCTTGGTCTCCCTATGTTTCAATTTCCTGTTTTAGAATATAGAGAATGAACAATCTGTCCAAACAGCTTAATGTTGGCAGATTTTAGATAGGTAGAGAATCAAAGGAGCCCAACTGCTTAATCTGGGCCCTTGGAAGAAATAAGGGTAGTTTGTAGATGGAAGGCATAAAAAGAAAAAGTGGAAATGTTGGGTTTACAAGTCTAAGTGCATCCAAACCAAAAGAAGAAAAAATGTTAGGTAAGTAGGCTGGGTAAGTAGTTTTGAGGTTGCAGAATCTTGATTTCTGATCAATCCTAAGTTTTCAAAGTATCATCTCTACTCAGGTCACAGTCATTAGGCAGTTTCATGTGGAGGAGCTCAAATCAGACATAACTAACTTCCCTTTCTTCCTCTTCCCTAAATCATTGACTAATTTCCCCAAAAGAGGTCAAGATCTGCTTGATATCTCTTAGTTTCATCATTTTCCATGTCATTAACCTTGGTAAGAGTCTGCTTCACTCAAGGAGGGTCCATACTTCTCTACAAAGCTCTATCTCCCCTTCGAAGCCTAAGATCTCTGAAACTTAGCGCTCCCCTTGTCATTTCCATATTAACTACTCACACTATTATTTAACTCCCTACATTTTTCCCCATCCCCCTACTAAAACTATGTAAATAATCCTGTTATGTAAATATCCCCTCCCCCTGGTTGAAATATAACCATAAGTATTTCTCTGGGAATTACTAGGTCACCTGGACTTTAGTAAGAACCCTATTTTTGCATGAATTTCCATTCCCAGGTGTTTGGACCCCTTCTAAAACACAAAGGACCCCTTTCCAAATGCAAAACCCCCCCCCCCCCGCCGCGCATTTTCTTTGGAATTATTAATGTTTGTTTAATAAATCACCAAGCGCCTAAACCCATTAACCCGTTTCCTAAAGTCTAAAACCCACCCGCGCCGTGGAAAAATTAAAACTTTAATGCGCGCGCTCTTTTATTAAATCCCGTGCACCTTCACCTCCTGTCCACCGTCGGATCGCCTCCCCCAGATCCGATGGCCCTTGTTCGTATCGGGTGCCCTATTGTAGTGGTACGTTACCACCCGATGTCCGACGGTTTTACCATCGTACACCGGGACAAGTGGTGGTCTCCCATTGCATCGGGCCGCCCTTGACAGAAACCACCTCCGTACCAAAGGCGGTCCGATGCACAGGCCAAAACCGCCCTCCCCTCACGTAACAGGAGCGTCACGTCACCCTGCAACGTTGCCTCCACATCACCTCACACTGCCTACGCCCGGCCCACGTCACCCTGCCACGTGTCACTGCCACGTCACCCCGCCGTACTGCCACGTCACCTTGCTGATGTCAGCATGCTGACGTTACATCCGTACCAGATGGTCCCATTGTTGACGTCATCCATCGTACCGCTAACATCATGCTGACATCAGCAGCCAAAAAACGGAAAAAATGCGCAAGCGCGAAAGTCAAGCTTCGGAGCTCCGGAATGAAAAACAGAGGCAGTTTTCGATGCGCGATTAGCACGAACGGGAAATGAGCCATATTGGAGAATATTTAGGGAATCTTTTGATTCCTTATCCCTTTTTACACCGAAAAGGCCCAAAAAAGCCCGATTTTGCCAATTTAAACGTATTTAAAGACAGAGAGAGACCAGGAACAGAGATTAAAGAGTATCAGATCAAATATACAGACAAAAAGCATGTCGAAGAGTATCAGGAAGCGGCGGAGACTATCAATGTAGCGGCAAAGTGTATCAGAGGAGATTTTCTCAGGGCTTGAGGCAAATTGAGCATTAAAAGGAAAGCCCTGAAAGTCAAGAAGCAGTTGAAGACGCATTGAAGGCTCACCAGCACAAATGACTGCACATTAAACTCACAGGAGATCAGTGGACCAGAACTCAATGCACAGTTATGACAGAACCATTGCACCAAGTCACACAGGACATCCCATCAACTCAACTTGATCCAGCTGCCTCT
>APFE031109093.1:42819-76758 GCA_000404065.3 Pinus taeda
CTGCACCAAGTCACACAGGACACCCCATCAACTCAACTTGATCCAGCTGCCTCTGGTGCAGCCCAAAGGACTTACTTGCATTTAATTCCAGCAACAATTAGGTTTTTAAAAAAGCTTTTTCCTGCAGACCTATTTAGGTCGGTTGTAATAAATAACTTTAGATCTTTTGCCTATATATACCACCCTGAAAAATGGAGTAGGGGTTGGTTGGTTGATTATTTTGCTTGATCTGTGTTATTTTGATATTTCCTTGAGCAGAGACTTGCACTGTAAATGTGATACTTTCTATAATCAAAGACTGCTGAAAGCATGGATTCTGAAACTGTCTACTGTGTTTAATTGGCCGAGGAGTGACTGTGGAATTCCTGTGCTGCTACATGGTTCAATAAGTGTTTCTTAACTCTGTTAGTTTTTCATGTTTGTTTTATCATCAATCCGCCATCTAAATTGCAGAAAAGAAGAATAGTTTAGGATTTTCTTAGCTGCACCCTAGGCTCAATTTCTGCAATTTTTCATGTTTTCATCAGGAATAGCTATGAACATGCATACTTAAATGATATTGTTTACGTTGTTTCTTTCACTTATGAATGATAGTTTAGGAATTCTTAACTGCTCCTAGACAACCATTCACTCACTTCTCCTTCCTGTTAGTTTTGATGAAAGATTCTTAATTGCCTTTCATCCCTGACCATCATTCCATCCGTTCAGCAAAATTGATAATTGTCTCATGTGTGACTATCCCGCTCCATAATCCTCTTGTGGCCAAGAAAACGCAACTGCAAGCCTTAGTCCATGACTCCATGCCCAATGGTTTGAACTTATCACACTTTACCTTGCCTCTCTGTTTGGGATTTTCTTCCTTACATGCATCTTCCATCCAAACAAAAAACCAAAACCCCTGAACCCAACAACTAGCCTAAAATCATCATCAACAAAGTTAAATCATTAAGGAGAGCCCTCTCTGATTGCAGGTGGGCTAGAACCTGCAATCCAAATATTGGTTTGTGGTTACCTCGGCTGTATCCCTTCAGGAGCTTAGGGACAACTTGAGTGATAACAAGTTATATCAAAGATTGATTGGGTTTTAGTGATTGGTTGATAGTCTAGATCTGAATATTGACGCATGTTTTATTCTGTAAATGTTATGATATGGTTATCACTGAAGTCTGGAATAGTTATGAAGCCTTAAGTTAGTATTTGCAGATTTGTACACTGGTTCTCTTGGAAAAAGCGCATATACACATTGGTTCGACACATGGAAGTAGTGTATACATTATGAAATATGATGTTTGAAGTTGTAGTTGGTTCTAGCTGTTGATGCAGAATTCTGGGTTATGCTTTGTGTTCTAGTGACTGTATTCTGGTGACATTGTTCTACATGTTCAGATTGATTGATTGTGATTTTCTTCAGTGATGATGGGTTGTCAGTGATTGATTGATTCAGTTGTGGTTGATTCAGAGAGTGATGATTGAGTTTCAGTGATTAGTTGATGTAGATGTATTTGATGGTGGTATTGTAGTTATGATTTTGAGCTTCAATGTTGTTGATGGGTCCAGTATGAAAATTGGATGAAACGTGGCCTTCAGATTGTGGTGTTGTGTTCTAAGAGTATCCACTTTGAAAATTTATGAAACGTGGTCCCTAGAGGAAGATAGAAGGTCATATCCTTCTGTAGGTCGGTGCCTACATACTGATAAACATATCGGCCAGTACAAGAGCTACGGGGTTGGATCTCCCTTCCCGTAGCAGCTAAAAAACGAGTGAAGGTTGGAGCCTTCTGTAGGTCAACGCTTATGTACTAGTAAATGGATCAGCTAGTACAAGAGCTAGGGGGTTGTAGCTCCTTCGAGTAGAAGCTAAAGAATGAGAGAAGGTTGTAGCCTTCTGCAGGTGGGTGCCTGCATACTAGTATGAGTCTACACCAGTACAAGATTGTAAATAGATTTTCTTATTATTAAAAGAAGATAGAGACAACAGAAGCAGGTGGTATTCACCCACATTGGGTTTCCACCTTAAATCTTGGTGTTCATGTGTGTTGCTTATCTGTGATGGTTTATTCTGTTATTACTACAAATCATTACTGTTTAATGTTTAATAAAGTACTGATGCACTAATTAAAGATCAACATATGATGAATTAACTGAATCATAAGTGCACTGGATACACGTTGGTTACCTTAAGAACAGTTGCATGCACACGCGAGTTACCTTCACTGAAGTAGCATATATAAATCTGATTAGGAAAATGAAAAAATTATTAATTTGTAAATACTGATTCACCCCGCCCGCCCCCCCCCCCCCCCCTCTCAGTATTATTTCAATGAAAACATGGGAATTCAATGTGCATGAATTTTGCAAGTATAGATTTGACACTAATGGAATTTCTTGACTAACTTGACATTATCCTTAAATTTTGATAGCTAGAAACACCTTGTACACAATATTTATTGATTTGTGGATAGCCTATAAAGATAACCACCATAGGCCCTACCATGGAAATTATTCAAAATTCTCTCATCTTCCTTGTGAGTGACATAATGAAATAAAATTCCCATGATGGTTTAAAGTGTAACTAATAATAAGAAATATTTTAGATAAATATCATATACGATGTCGATCATCTTGCAAAAAATAAGAGGTAAACTTTAGAGCCTAGATATAAATAAAAAATATATCCATACCAAGGATCTCTCAAATCAATGAGGAATATATTCTCATTATGTGATGAGTCAATTTCAATAGTATCATCATCAACTTGAAGTAGCTCCAATATTAAGTCTGCAAAGACCAAGAATTTCTTTGATATTGTGAAATGAACTTGAGATTAAACTCTTCGAAAACGATAATTCTTTATTATATTACTACCAATAACTCAATGAGTCAAGACATACTAAAAAGGTTTGACTTCAAAAACTATAGTGGTTTTCCTCGATAGAATATAATGTCAAAGGGAATGGGTCACATGAACAATAGTTAAGGCCATTCTCTCTACATGAGAATAGCTAAGCTCAATACCTAATAAATATTATTTAAGGTAATAACTCACATTTTATTTCTTCATGTTATCCTCCTGAACTATGACCATTTTTATGGTTGAAACTAATGTTGCAAGATAAAAAATAAAATATTTGCCGTAAATCAAAGTAAAAAGAAAAAGTGCTAACATAAATTCCTTTTTCAAGGCATCAAATGGTATTTGAGTTAAATCATCCCAAATGAATGGGGCCTCATTCTTGATAAGGCACACTAAGCCCATTTTTATCTCAACATAAGAAATTTACCTTTCCTTGTAGACTCGAAATTTGATGCATATTGCATGAAGAGGCAACTGAAGTATTGCTTCAAACTTGATTCATACCCTTATTCAATATGATGAAACCAAGCAATCATCCTTAAGATATAGTAAAGATGCATTTGAGATGATTTAACTAGATCTTATAATATCTACATCTCTCAAAGATTGCACAAAGGTGAGAAGTATGTTTTTCACTCTTACAAAAGTGAGCAGCTAAATAATCTAAGTATGTGTTAACAATTTTTTTAGTGCTTTCTAAAGAATATGACATTGCCTACTAGAATGTTGTACTAGCATTTTTAAGGCCAAATGGAATTTTATTATATGTAAAACCACCCCAAGGACATATGAACAAAATATTATGTTGATCCCCAGGTTTGATTTGAATTTTCTTATATCTAAAGAACCCATCCATAACATAAAAGATTGCATATCCCACACATTCATCAACAATGTGGTCAATGAACGGGGTGATATAGTTTTCCTTAGGAGAAGATTTGTTCAAATCCCTGAAATCCATGCATACACAAATGGTTCGTTGCTTTCTATCCTCTAGAATAGCATTTGACACCCATCCGGTAAGAGGAATCAAATAGATGAAAGTTGTTTTAAGGAGTTTTTGTCGCTGCTACAACACCCTCCAAAAAAAATTATACACTCAATTTCGAAGCCTTCCTTGGTCTTGTACATAGTGTTCACAAGCATTGAAACTCATTCCATGTGTTTTTTTGAAGAGTTTCGGTTCCTTTTGCAAGATAGGTGAAATGTCATTTTCTCACATGTTAGTTGTCAAACAATGTGTATAAGCCTATTTTGGTGGTTTCAATGGGTCAGATTTTTGTAAATGAGTTGATCTAACCATGTAAACCTTTTTCGCACTCATTTCCCAAGTTTTAAGCATTGTTGCACAAGTGTCATCACGATCGTTGCAAAGTGTATCTTTAGTGCTGCACTTCTCATAAGTGGTCAGAAATTTGTCACACTGATGGAAGTTTGTTCTCCATGTGTCCTAGATGATCTATGTTGTTGTGTCATCAATTATTCTAAATGTGTGATCATAGTCGAAGTCTTATCACTGTTCACATCAACTTCACAGATCCCGCACTTAGTCAATTTCTGAAAACTTTCCAACCAAGAAACCCAACCTCATCAGGCCTTCCTGAACTACATATTTTGTATTCTCGGCCCTATGATTATGCCCTTGCCTCTTGACACTATGAAATGTGTTGTTCCTTCCTCTCAGGACTGTTGCACTGCACAGTTCCAATGCTCAAGCCCAAACCTTGGTTCCCAAAATTATGTAATCCATCTTCCCATCCTAGCCTCAATTGTGCAATCCCTGGCCTTAAGCTAAACCCTTGAGCCCCTAAGATGCATAATTTCACAATGGACCAAACTCCTTTGACTCTTTAATTGTGCAATGGGCTGATTCAGTGCCTATCCCCTTAGCCTGTCACACTGACCTTCAAAATTGCACAGTTCCCTCCTTCGGCCTACCCTAGACTGTGTATTGTGCAATATCAACACTCAAGGATCACCCCTGACTACTTGAAATGTGCAATTGCGTATTCATTTTGCATGTCCTAGCTTGTCACCCGGTTCTGGCTAAGTCAATGGATTAATATGCACTATCTTAGAATACGGGTTTTTGTTGGACTGATGTCATCTCATCATGAGTGAATTGAAAGTGAAGGTACCTTATCATGCCATGCAAACATGATTAAGAATGGAAACATGTTGAAAGACCTCTTTGTAGTTGGGTATACAAGTTCATCAACCAACAGAAAGCAAAGGGGCACCAGTTTGTGACCACAACTCAAAACTTGAGATCATTGAAGACTCCTTAATATCAAGTCATACAGAAGTGGATAGAAGAACCCTCTCAAGCAGACACATAGCATGGAGCATCAAGAGTGGCTTGACATTTCCATATCATCAAGAAGTCCATGTCAATAGTGTCATGTCATGTCATGTCTTGAGTTGTGTTGTGTTGTACAACAACCCCCCATTTCATAAAATTTTTCTTTTTAACTATAATATGAAATGGGTCCCTTTTATAGATGTGTGAATAAAATTGGTATCAACTCATCCTTCATCAAAAGGTCCAAAGGAAACAATACATTATAAACCTTTTGAACAAATATAAATCGGTCTTATGAAATAAATATATAATTCTTTATTATTGCAATAAAGCGATCGCAAGATCGCATATCACAACAACAAGGGATGCATAACGCAAAGACCCATTGGTTTACCCCGATCCGAAAAGTGAATAACTATCGGTTATCGGGAAAGGAAAGCAAGTATAACAAAAGGCCCTCCCACTTTTCTCCAATGCGATATCGCTATCGGCAATCAGGGAATGTAGCGCACACACATTAAAGACACCTTTAAAAAACTCCCGATGCGATAAGGTGTATCGCCATCGGGGATTGAGGATTTTGCAATGACACAAATATTACTACCCAAGTGTTTCTCCGATTGCGATCTAATAAAGCTAGCCATGAATTTCAAAATAGATTGAAAAGGCTTGCATATATTATTTTAGATTATTATTAAAAGCCTTCCCGTTCCCGATAGCGATTCACTTGTGATTATCCGCCAAAAAATCAGGCCACGCTTGAATGAATCATTCGGCGTATAAACGATATGATGGGTATTTAAAATGATTGACCGATTAAAATGGCCAATTAATGGAGCAGTTATGCCGAGATCCCCCCTGAGATTGTATCTGCGGCAGTATTATTTTAATCCTTCATTATTTGTTAATTGATATAACTCTTTCATATTGGCTCGCACCACCTATTCTCTATATTACGTTCATTTTATTCCCTGCGCAGAGCTCAGCCGAAGAAACAAATTCAAGTCAAATGGGGAAGAAATCCAAAATATTTGTAGCAGCATCAGCTCCCGCAGTAACAGGGCAATCTACCACTGATCCAGGACCAAGCAAGAAGGGATTGATTTCAGACACTACTTGTCTTGGCCTCGGCAACACAAGCTGAAAAGTATATATAATCTAATTGAAGTTGAAGAGCCTGAAACGGTATCGGTGCAAGCTACTGCAGATTCAACTAGAAAGTCAGAGGCTTCCTTGAAGGACTTAGCCGACTCATATCTACACCGAATAGTAGCTCGAGAAAAAATTCTTCCGTATACAGATGTAGTGCAATGGATAGTAGAGGAAATCCCTGTTATGACTAGAACATTCTGCACAGTCGACGGAAGAGTCTTCGGCTCGTTCCAACCTGATGATTTGAGAAAAATGTATCACTTGCCTGAACCACAAAAGAAATACAATAAAGCATTTCTGGAGAAGTTCAAAAGTGAGAATGAAACTGAATCAGCCCCTATTCGGGAATGGAGGCAGAACCCCGCAAGGCACAAACATGAATCTTCTGGTAAGTACTCTGTAGATTCATTATGTTCTCCTTACTGTTACGCCGGGGCAATGATGTGTAGGATTTGGGGATTACATGATTCTACAAAATTCACGATTGAAGTGTTTCCTCTAATGGAAGCGGCAGTCAACAGTGAGATAATGGATTGGGGAAATATATTGTCAAATAAGTTAGCCACTGTTATTCTTGAGTTTAGAAATAAAACTCGCATGACCGATAGGTCTATTCCTCCGTTTTATTTTAGTGCTTATATTTTAGATACTCTTTGTTTCAACTCTGAATTTCCTGTGCTGGGGTGGAGATGGACTCCACAAGACCCCATGCCAATTCACATTTATCACCAGAAGCTATGGAAAGCACACTATAAGGACCACCTGTATCAATTTTGTAATGGTTTTATGTTACCCATTTACCGTGCCATTTTTGACAAGCCTGCCCCGAAGATTTCTTCACAAGCAGAGATTGACCTAACCGCTCTAGGAAACTAGTTTGGGGAGGATAAATTCACATACATAAGGGTTTTTGGTAGCCTTGCCAGGCCTCATGTCCTTCCTCTGTACATACCCAACAAGTTGTTGGCCCGAGAATTAGCCTATCAAATTACATCCGCAAGAGCATCCAAAACTCTGAGGACTTCAAAAAAGCAGGTTTGGCCTACTTTTCCTCTAAGATGCGGTGTTTATACTTTGCACAACTATAAGCATGCGGAGAAGGAAGCAGAGAAAATAAACATGCTAAATCTTGCCACTATTCCTAATAGGCAATTTGACCCAAGGAAAGTTGTCTGCAATGTGCTTGAACAGGCTAAACTCACAAGGTTTGATCATAAGGAAGATGATTTTGATGACTTATTTTCTTCAGCAGAATCATTATTCCAGGTCCAAGCATTGGCTAAAATGACATATAACGATGAAGGGCTAGTAGAATTCAATAAACTCAGAGAACAAAGGTTGCAAACTCTACCTCTTGATTTATTAGCTACTGCCCCGACGACACAATCAAGTGAGCCTGAACATCAACTCATCGACAAATCACCTGTTGCATCAAATATTCTCGAGAAAGATAAAAAGAAAGAACAGGAGAAAGAGCATGAGGAAGAGCAGAAAAAGGAGCAAGATAAGGGCAGCGAAAATGTCAATGTGGATACCCAGATTGATCCAAAAATACTCTAAGAATGGCAACAACTTGACTCCATCATAAGCAATCTGGAAGGTCCAAAAAGTGCCGATACATCCAAAGCAACAGATACACAGGATACAGCGTCAACAAAGGTTCCGAATGAAGGAACCAACGGCCTACCCCCTAGCACAGATTTAGAAATAATTCCAAAAGACCCCTCTGATCAAATCATTTTGCAGGTGGAGGACATACCTCCATTAGATGTCTTTTACAGTCCAAAACACAGGGCTATAGTGAAACGGCAGCGGAAAAGGAGAAGACTTGATCAACCTTTCCTGTTTCCAGAACAAACAGAGACAGCTAATGTAGTTTGGAAAGAAGAGTTTGATCCTTCTGATGACCTAATGAAGCTTTCCCAGTATGCTGGAGTTTATTCGGCAACCACTATGGACAAGGCATTGGAAGTGAGTAATCTACTTAAAGAAAAAGACCAAGCAATTATTTTGTTGCAAATGCAGCTTCCTGAAGCACAACAGAAAGTTGAACAGTTTGAACAGCAATTATCAACACAGCAGCAATTAAATAATCGATTGAATAAGCAGTTGCTTAAAGAAAAACAGAGAATAGACTCAAGCACAATTCAAAAGTAGAAAGAATTATCAGAAGCATTGGCAAAGTTAAAGACGATGAATGAACTAATGGCAAAAACGAAAGATGAGCAAATCGCTCAGCTATCACTTCAAATAGAGAAGTTCAAGAGTCTTCCACAACCTGTTGATTTCAGAACAGAAGTGCTACAGATTAACAAGGCATTGGTGACACAATTAAGATTGTTATGTCATAATATTTCTCTGGTTGAGCCCCTTTGTGATATAACGACATCAATAATCGATAAATCAGTTGATTCTAGACAGGATTTGGAGCAGGCCGACGACACCCTCACAAATTTTCTTTCTTGGCAAGACACCAGTGAGGAACAGGCAGCGAATCTACCCAAAATCCTAGAATCACACAAGGAGATCCTATTCTTAGAATGGCAATCATAGCTAATGAAGGCAGAGAGAGAAGTTTCCAGATGTAGATTATCTACAAGTAACTTAATTGAGTTAATAAATAACACTCTCTATATGTCTAATATGATTTCACAATGTACCCCAGGTAAATTGCTATCAGCTAAGACATTGGAGCAAGCATGCAATCAAGAGTTGGAGAAGAATGGAAGGTTAATTGCAGGTATCCAAAGTTTAACTTGGGACACCTATTGGTTGTTCTTAGTAAAACCATACAGCTAGAGAGCCGCCCTCAAGTGTCTAACCGATGTGATTGATTATATCATTCCCGAGATACATGATGCCACATACTCGGCTCAGCTCCATTCTCGCCTCAGCCACCCTCCAGAATTGGAACCGATGCTTGTAATCTGCCAACTCAGATCAAAGGGAGAATAGCCGAAGTGATGAATCATGCTGCCAACTACCAAGAAACCTGCTGTGGAGAAGATATTCAAGATCTAGTTGTACCAATTAAATAGCATTTTATTTTTGTAGTTAGTTAGTTTAATTAGTATTTATAGACCCTTTCACGCATTTAGAAAGGGTCCTCAGTTTTTGTATAAGACTAAAACCTGGAAGTTGCACTATTGTACTTCCGGTATATTTTTTATAAACACTGGGCCATTATTCCAAATTTTAACGAAGAAGCTTTTATGTGGATATGCACTATTGCCTTAATATGAAAGTATCTTTGAGTTGAAAAAAGGAATTCGAATTGCGATTGATATCGGGAATGATTTATAGCACATATGGTACTACTATCTATGATCTAGATTCATTCTTTTATGTGAATCGTTATTTGATTACTCTTGCTATCATTGAATATATGTATGTGTTTTCAACAACATTGTTTATATTTTTCACTATTGGATGTTTAAGGGATGTTATTCTTTTAGTCATATATGTATCAGTGATATATAAAGGACAAGTGTAACAATGTTTTATTGATTACTTTGTTCAATTATTTGAACAAAGTAATTATTATATGAATGAATGTCTTTGTTTATCAAATAGAGTCATCTATATGCTTATTTGTGAATAAAGATTATCAAACATTGAACTTAGAAATAGAAATTTCCTGGGATAGAATAGTTATTCATATTTTTACTTTTTAGATTAAATAATTCATCCATTACCATTTTATTAGAAAACCACTCACTCATCCATCCCCTTTTTATTCATCATTAGGAAACTGGTCCCATTATTTCCAGTCAGAGCCACCACACCAAACGGAAAAGGAGCTGCATTAAGGTCCGGACCGGGTGGTTTTCCCCGATGTTGTTGTAGTGATTTTCGAGGCATCAACAAGTTGTCACATGCCACACTATATTGTGGATGATGTAAATTATGTTTCGAAAATGTATTGTAAGGTGGAAGTCCAAAGAAAATGTATGGAATATGAAGCATCATGTAAAGTTGAAACATCATAGGAAGTCAAACATTCATGAGGGTAGATGAAGAGTCACAAGGAAGGTGAAGCATCACCTCCTCTTTAGTTATATATACACCCTCATTATATGAGCAAAGGAATTTTCACCTTGGCTCCTCCCACAAAGCATTAGAGAAACAAGCTAGTTCTTTTAAGGAGCAAGGAGTGGCTTCAACAATCCACTATTACAGCTAGTGGCTTTCATTGTCTAAATGTGTCTTGGAACTTTTAATTAATATCATAATCCTTATGGCCAATACATTCTTCATGCATGGGTTATGGATATTTGTAAGACTAGTCTGTGAATGTTTGTAATTCATGTTTTCTTTCATCTATGATAAAGTAGTTGAACTATTTCTGTTATTTTGGTACTTATCATATTGAGTGTGTGTTAATTGTTATTATTGTTGTCACATCCTCACGGACCATTCTGTTGGACATTAGACAAATATTCCTTGTTACATTGGTTGTAATTATTGTCGCATCTCTGTGGAGTATTTTGCTTGATGTTGAACGAATTCTTATTGTTTATGTGTGTCTCTACTTGGGTGTTACTATTACCTCTCACTTAGAGGCTCACTTCTCCTCTCCCTCCATAGTAAAATAAATTTGACACACATACGACTGAACACTCACCACGCACACCCCCTTGATTTTTTATGGCACATTTTTACTTCTCTCTCTTGCTGACAATTAGAGCCAAGGCATATCATTAAGATAACTAGAAACCGGTCCATATTCTGGATGGGGATACTATCCCAAAAGGTGTGAAGTCTAATTAGGACCACATATCAGGGAGGCCCCTTGAATGTTGGTGGATCCACCACTATCAACATTTTTGGCACTAGAGGGATGGCAGCCAAATTTTTATGGTTGATAACCTCACCCACCCAAATCTTACTTCCTACGGAAAAGGCAATAATATCCCCAGCACCTCCCTTGTGCATATTCCTGAAGTTGGTAATCCTTCTCAGCCTTAGACAATACAAACTTGTGAGATCTCTTACGATCAGATCCGAGCCATCTTCCCTATCACTCGTAAGTTTCCAAGAGTTATTGGATTGATACTCAGAGTACATAATATTCCACACCTTCCAAATAGGATCCCAACCACACCCATTGGGATAGTGATTTCAACAGTTGAAGATTTGGTTCTCGCCACCCTTGAAGGGTTAGCAAACTCTCAAGAGAACGAAAAAAAACTAGAGCAACCTCCATCCTTCAACGATGGTGATGAGGATAATGTGGTACTCTCGGACGATAGATTCCGTAGGTTAGGTGGTGAAGAAGAAGAAGAAGAAGAAGACCAATTAAATTCTGGAGAAGAGGGGGAAAACAATGACGAAGAAATGGCATACAAAGATCTGGACTGGATGACTTAGGGCCCACTTTCACTACCAAGTGTGTTACATAACATGTTGAAGCACTCAGAGAAGTTGTTAATAAAATACCACCCTAACAAAGCAGTGAAGGCGGAAGATCACTTGGACAACTTTTACTTGCATCTGTAAATGCTTGAGATATGTTACGATGATGTTGCATATACAATTTTTCTCTGTACCTTAGATGGAAGGGAATTTGTAAGGTAACACAACCTTCCTCCAAACTTGATCCAAAATTGGAGGGGTTTTAAGAAACTGTTTCTTAAGAAATTTGTTGATGATAAAACCCCCACCATGATTTTAAGAGAGTTGGGAAGTCTCAAGATGGAGCAGAAAGAGAAAGTGAAAGATTTCAATCATAGGTTTAATCGTATCTTGAATCTATTTCCAGCAGGCACAAAACCTCATGACTCCATCATTATCAATTATTTCACATATGCCTTACTGACAAGCATTGCACAGTTCATGAAAAGAATTGTGAAGCCAGCTTTGGCTAAGAATTTTGAAGAGGAAATCATAGTTGAAAAGGACTTGTGTGTGATTGGAGTCATTGCAGATGATGAACCAACAAAACACTCCAAAGACATGGGTAAAAGGTCTCATGCCTCCACAAGTAAGGCCAGGGAGAAAGAAGCAACTGATCTTGAGAGCTTGACCCATACCATCAAGTCTCTATCCAATGAATTGCCAGAGATGAAACAGAGGACAAGTGAGACCACTATGAGTAGCAAGCCTATTAAATTTGATTTTCTTAGGAGGACTGCTAACCCTAGCAATGGCAGCAACTAGGGGGCCAAGTCTGTGCAAAGCTCAAACGTTGTGTTGAATGTTGAGAGTATAGGCATGGATCAATATTGTTTGTTTCATCAAGATTATCATTCAGAAAAAACATGCCTGCAACGGAACCACAACATGAACACTCTTTCTACGCACATTATTGATACAATTCTCGTAGATGAGCAGACGAAGCCCGTAGAAGAGAAGGAAGAGGATGTTGCAACCAAAGAAACAACAAGTGTTAGGCATGTAGTGAACACACTTATTTTTGTTTTCATGGCTGAGAAGATGAGTGTTGAAGCACAGCTGTTAAGTGAGGCCCTAGATCAATAGCAGAACACTTAATACAACTTGAGAATCCAAGGGATAATCTTCACACAAGAGTTGACGAAGCATAAGTTGAAAGATCATTTTCTGACAAAGATCATACTTCCCGTCAACTTATATCAGAACACTCGGAGCAAGTGTGGCAACACGACTACAATACAAGGTACTTCTATAAACAGTAAAAGTAAGCCCATCACTCCTGAAGTAGAAGATAAGGAAACTTCACCAAACACTTCAGAAATGTCTCATGCATTGGCTTATAACATAGTTGAAGATATGAAGAAAGATCGCATGAATATCTCACTGCTAGAACTGACTAAGATCGTGAGCCAGTGGGAACTACTTTCTCGTGCACCTAAACAGTCTACCTCAAGTAATGTTGTTTCTTCATAGAAGGGATCTGGTATATTCTCTGGTTCTCTTGAATTTGTACATAATGCTTTGACATTAGACACAAATACACTTTGCCCTCCATTTTTGTTACAGTTCAAAATTTTCAATTACAGTGTACACAATTGCTCAGTTGATTCTGGTGCATCAGTGAACATAATTCCATTATCCGTCGCAAAGAAAATAAATGAAAAATGGGATAAAATAGATGCCCAGATCATTCAACTGGACAATACTCTTGTCAATGTGATTGGTCAACTCAGAAATGTGCTTATTCGCTTATCATCTGACCACCAAGTTCACCAATGTATAAATATAGTAATTGTGGACATTTTGGAAGCATACCATGTATTTTTAGTAGGGATTGGTCCAGCATGCTACAGGGGTATTTCGCTATGGACTGGTCACATTTATGGCTTCTGTACAAGGGAAAAAATAATCAGTTTCAGGTGAAATCGGAGTAGTACATCAAACAAACAGTCACTACCTTCAAAGGAAAAAATGAACTAGTGGCACTCGTAGATCTTATCTTTGGAAATTTTTTCTTGGAAACTAGTATGGGGTGTTATCTTGCTCAGTTGTCCCCAGTTCCACCAAACACACATTTAGAGCTCCTTCCTAGTCCAACTTGAAAAAAATGTCATTTGTACAATTAGTAGGAGTAGTAATAATAGTACTAGTGCAACACATAGTCCTTGTACATATGATGTTTGGGAATTGTATTTTGATGGTTTCAAAACAGAGGAGGGCCCTATAGTTGGTTGTGTTTTAGTAGACCCGTGATAGATGAAACATCTGATCTCCAACATCTTGGAATTCGAGTGAACAAACACCATTTTTAAATACGCAGCACTCATCTTAGGCTTGCAAAGAACTATTGACCTCAATGTTGCAATCCTCAAAGAAATAGGTGACTCAGAAATTATCATACAATAGGTACGTGATACTATACATTGTGTGTCACCTTATCTCAAAAATTACCAACAAGAGGTATGGCATTTGATTTCACATTTCCAATCTTTCGATATTATTTTTGTTCCTAGATTAGACAATGCAGTTGCAGATGCATTAGAAAATGTTGCTACTAGGTTGTCACCACTTACGGACAACTTCTCTGTAGAAATTATTTATAAACCATTTGTTCCTAACAATATCACTAATTTATGCGTTTTCAACGATGATCAGAAGATATTGCACTTCATGGCGAATGCTGATGTATTCAGGGATGCAGCCATCGACGAAGACAAGCATGAGAAAGCGTTGTAGGATGCATCTTGCGCAAGAAACGAGAACCCCATGCTAAAAGATGTGGTATCACTAGAAAATATGTATGGCCTACATAATCGCTTATAAGGACCAAACAATGTCAAAACCCACAATTTGACGTTATTACACGAGAAAATACACCTTGCGATAGAAAAGGATCTAAAGTTTATTAATCTCGGTACTTGATGCACACTGCAGAAGCATAAATCCTTCATCTACTTATTCAAGCAGTATCGAGATGTATTCGTGTGGACATACGATGAGCTCAAAACTTATGACACTCGAATAATCTAGCATGTGATTCCAACCAAACAAGGGGCCAAGTCATTTCAACAAAAGTTGTGGAAGGTACATCCGATGCTTGAGCCTCTAATTCAAAAGGAGTTGAGGAAACTATTGGATGCTTAGATCATATACAAAGTGCAACATTCTACCTGGGTATTGAACTTGGTCCCAATGAGAAAGAAGTATGGGGAAATCTATTTATGCGTTCATTTTCTCAACTTGAACCATGCCTCAGACAAGGATAATTACCCCGTGCAGTCTATGGAACAGATACTGCAAATAGTATCGGGGGCAGAGATGTTTTCTTTGTTGGATGGATATTCTTGTTACAACTAGGTTCTAGTTTCAAATCCTGAAAGACTAAAGACAACATTATACATGAAGTGGGGTACATTCGCATTTAAAAGAATGCCATTTTGGTTGATTAATGTCAATGCAAATTTTCAACACGCCATGGACATCACATTCCGCGGACTGATCAAATAGAGCATAGTGGTATATCTTGATGATGTCACAGTATTTTCCAAGAAGAGATCTGATCACATATGCCACCTCAAGAAATTTTTCAAGCGATGTCGTAAATACAGGATATCCCTTAATCCCAAAAAGAGTATTTTCACAATGTCAAATGGTAACCTCCTAGGCCATATAATTTCCAAAATTGGGATTAAGGTAGACCCAAGGAGGTTCACAAAATTTATGCAAATTCCCTTCCCCGTGAACAAGAAAGAAAAGCAGTCCTTCCTAGGGAAAATTAACTTCCTCCGCAAGTTCATCTCTGAATACACTCAAATCATGAATCCAATACAAGAGATGGTAAAGAAGGATGAAATTTACGAATGGGACAAAAAGGTAAAGGACGTGCTTTCCCGCATTAAGCAAGATATTACAGAAGCACTTGCTTTGTACATCGTAAATTTTAGCAAAATTTTTTGCTTTACACTTTCACTTCTGAAAATTCTCTCGTCATTGTGCTCACATAAAAGGATGACCAAAACAATGAGAGGCCAATATCTTTCATGTGCGCTAGCCTCCGGGGACTTGAACTCAACTACCCTGCCATTGACAAACAAGTTCATGTAGTATACAAGGCGGTAAAACATTTCCAGCCCTACCTCTTGAAAAATCATTACATTATCTCTGTTCTACACCCAGTAGTCAATTCACTCTTCATTCAATAAGAGTTGGGTGAGAGAAAAGCGAACTAGATGACTAGTTTACAGGAGTATGATCTAGAATTCAAACCAATTCACACAATCAAGGGCCACAGTTTACATCGGATAACAATAGATGCAAAATAAGAAGATCCTTTTGAATGGGAGCAGGAGATTGAAATGTACAATGTTGAGCAAGATTCTCCCACTATCGTTGTGAACTCTTGGTGTCGTTACCCCACACAATGTCCCAAGCTGAGAGGAATCCACGGAGGTAACCATAGACCAAGCTTTCAATTTGGTAGCTAGCCCTACCAAACCAAAGAGGGCTCTCTCTATGAGTTCACAGCTAAAGAATTCACTAGAATATAAAAGGATTTTAGGCTAGATATGCTAGGCTCAGGTAGGTTTTGAAAATTTAAGGTTTTTATGATGAACAAGGGATGAAAACTAGGTAACTAGGTCAAAGGATCAAAAGGGTAACAACATCAAAGATATAAGGGAGAAAGGTAGCAATAGTTTTGTGATGGCTTAGGGTTGTCAGTGTAGTGTGGTGGACAGAAGAAATAATAGGTCTTAATGAGCATATATATCATGATTTCATTAAGCAATAAAGAAAATAACACATAATGGTATTCCCATCAAAATAAATCTTATTGAAAAGAATTATGCTTATAAACTTAAGGAAATACCATTGAAGAACTTATCAATGAAAAGAGAAGATGAATATATTTCATATGAAACTACAACAGAGAAAATACAAGATCACAAACTCACTGCACATGAATTCCTAGATAATAGTTGCAACTGTTCTTTTGATTTGTTGAAAATGCTCAAGCACAAAGCTACAAGAGTTTTCTCCTAATATGTCCAACCTTTCTCTCTAACTAAGAAAAAGATACATATAGACCAAGATAAATAGTTTCCCCACCTTCAGGGGTTGAATCCATGAGTGGTGGAACAATCTCGAAGAATATCTCAACCAACAAGTGAGAGTGAGAAAGTTGAAAACAAACTCTTCCTTTAGACTTTGAATTGGGTTTTTCTTCATTAATGAGACCTAAGTTAAAAAAAATAAATAAATAAAATAAATAAATAAATAAATAAATAAATAAATAAATTAAAAAAAAAAATTAAAAAAAAATAATAATAATAATAATAATAATAATAATATAATAATTTAAAATTAATTAATTAATTAATTAAATTAAAAAAAAAATAAATAAATTATTAATTAATTATTAATTAATTAATTAATTAATTAATTAATTAATTAAGAAAAAAATAAAAAATAAAAACAACAACAACAAAAACAAAAACAAAAACAAAAAAACAAAACAAATTACTGAGCTAATTTACCCATAATTACATCATCAAGACATCGAAATAGTGAAATTACAACATTAAGTCAAAATTTACTAAAGAAATGCTGAGGAAAAACTATCACAGAGATATGTGCAGTGTCATCAGGTATATGCACACTGCCTTTAGATATATGCGTAGCGATAGTCTTACAGGAAGATTTTGGAGGCCTTCCCGTGCTCCAAATTTAGAACTTGATAGCTGATTGGAAAGATATGGATCTCTAGTTGTCATTTGACTCTTCAAAAAGGTGATTTGGACACTCCAGCAGGTAGAAAAAAATTGATTTTCCCATGACTACCCCAATATACACAGTGCCTACTTCAAAACAGTGGAAGAAAGTGACTTTTTTACCCCTTTTTTGACATGTTCTCCCAATATGTCTATTGACAAGCTTGTAAAAGTGGATAACTAAGATGCTTAGGCCATTGTCTATCCAATGGTGGTGAGTTTTGGCAAAAATATCCCTGAGCAAAAAGCGTAGCACCTAGGCGTTGCGCATATAGCTGTCTCTAAGTTTTAAAACCGGGTAAAAACCACCAAAATTTTCGAAATGGCAAACAATTCTCAAAATTTGTTCAAAATTTTCAAGTGAAGTCATCATATGATATGTCATGCCATGAGAGAGGACACAACAAGTAGATCAAGCTTTTCTTTGTCCTTTTGGCTTATTAGGGTTTCCTTGAACTTTTTCTTCAATTGTTTGATTGTAACTTGGGATACCCTATTTCTTGTGTAGCAATGCATAGCCATGTGTATTTGCAAGTTATTGTTTCTAATTTCATTCTTGAGGAGCTTCTCTAGGTGGCCATTGACCTTGTCAAGCCAATATACTCTATCTGTATTGAACTCTTCAGTAATTAAGTCATTCACAATGATCTGACCTCTCGATGAAGAAACTTATTTTTGTAGTTCAAGGGCTCTCTTGAAGGCTCTTGTTCTTGGTCTCCGTGGTGTGATTTTCTCTCCTTTTCCTTTTGAAACATCCAACTAAACCACGGAATTTCCCTTTACATCCTCTTTCTTCAAATAGTCTATGTGTTTGTTTTGGATCATTTGGTTTACTTTCAATTGCATGATATTAAATCATTTTCCTCTATAAACTTGTCTTTCAACTTTTTGATCTTAGCCTACTTATCCCTTATGATTTGCTTTCCAACTTTTTCCTCATGGCCTTTCTCCACATCTGTCACATTGGTACCTGGATGAGTGAATTCCTCATGTTGTGGGGATGCTCTCTGTTCACCTGTTGTTGGCTTGGCCCTTTCAACAATATTTGGAGAAAACACAAGCCTTTGCCTCTGGAATAAGTCTTAGTCACTTATGCCCTATGATTCTTCTTGGTAGGTCTGCTTGAAGAAGAAACCTCTTGTTGTACTGGTGAGCTTGGAGGTGTTGATTCATCAATATAGTTGGAGAAGATCGAGGAACAGATGAATTTGAAAAGCCATCCCAAGACAAATTTACTTGTGTTAATTGATGACACAATAGAATTTTCACCAAGCCATGATGAAATAGACTATTTTGATGATTTTCTCCCATCTTCTATACTTTCTCTATCATTTTTGTTAGGCTTCTGTACAAATAGTAAGACAAGTTAAGTTGCTTCACACCGGTGAAATGCATCAAAAGCCTCATGTGGTATTGATACAACCTTGAATACCTACCCTCACATGTAAAATATTTCATGAGAGGGGCACATATGTTGACCAAATGTCTGAATGGAAAAACATGTTTTGGAGTTGTCTTATATGGTGTTTTAAAATACATCTTGTAACCATTAAGGTCAATGTCTCTTTTCTTGAACCAAATTTCTCAAGTGTTTGGAATCCCTGTGGCTATGGAGATTATTTTCCTTGAAACGGTGAGCTCAACTCCAGCTATAATCACTTTATCCCTTCTTAATTTGGTGGCAAAATCACTGCCCAATTGATCATGAAATTTAAGTTGCTCAATTCTTTGGCAAAAGGCAAGAACACCTACATCTTCAAATGATTTTCTAATGAAAGGAGATTATATGATTTCTTTAGTTGAGGTAGGTTCACATCTGATTACCTGCCTTCCCTTATGCCTCTTTTGTTCATAGGTTTCAGATTCCATGATAGCACCTAGATCTATGGGAGAGAAACTAGGGTTTTACTTGTAGGAAAACAAGGGATTTTGATAGCTTGAGCAAATTAGGGAAATGAAAGGGACAAGAAACTGGTATTTTTTTGGGAAAATTTGGGAGGATAGTGAGGGATGTTAGGGAGCTAAGAAAGGTGGAATTTTAAAATTTGGGTGAGGGGGAGGGTTTAAAAGAAGAGAAATACAGTCCAAGGTTAGGAAAGTGTACTATGGCTAGGGTTTATTTAAAAATTATGTAATTTAAGGATGGGTTTGATAGAGCGTGTTTGGGAATGTGTGATTAGGATAGGAGAAGGTTTATAAGCATCAAGATACAGGTTTTAATAACAACTTAACCATGGAAATCATGAAAATTATTTTCAAAACCCTAGGAGAGGGAAATGAAACAGAGCAACACAATTAAGAGATTACTTGAGCAAATGAAAGGCTACCAACCTCGATTTACTACAACACAACTTGAATGTGATGAAAGAAATCACTGCAAAGAAGTTTGCTTCCTTTGGATGAAAAACACAGCAGTGCCAGGATTTGCGTAGCACGGCATGAGAATTTGCGCAGCACAGAAGAGAAACTTGACTTGGACATGCAAAAACCGATCTTTATCTGACAAATTCGACTTGTTTGGTTGGAGTAATGTCTTGAAAAATGGAATGAGAAAATGGAGAGTGAGTGGGACTCTTTTATAGCTTGTGGAAATCGATTTTTTCACTTACATGTGGTAGTGGACCCACCATCACTTTTCATAACTTGACTATGATAATGCAGCTTCATGACTTTATGAAAGTGTTCCATTTAAAATGAAAAAAAAAAAAAAAACATGATTTAAAAGTTTATTGACAACTTAACTTTTACTACTCCTTTATAAAATGGATTTCAATGTTGAAATGACCAATTTTCAAAAAATCAACCCTATGACCTAGTGGTGGCCTAGCATGCACTTATGAGATGAATTATGACCATAATGACTATGGGACTCTTCTAACAGTAATTTGAATTGACCAAGATGGTATTAATTGACCATGAAACTGAAAGGAGTAGTAAACACTGAACCTTCCTAACTAATGACCAAATTTTTATTGAAAATCTATTTGAAACCATAAAAATTTGACCCAAGACCTTATTATCTAAAAAAACTTTGTAAGAGCACATTTGATAACCGGTGACTTGGTGCATGGGGTTCTTTTCAAGAGGCATCATAACAGAGGTTTTCTCATATGCTTGGAAGCACACAATTCAGAGAAAGTATTGTGTGATCTCCACGACAGACCAACCGGGGGACACTTTGTGGGTAATACAACTATGTATAAGGTTATGAGGGCTAGTTTCTATTGGCCCACATTATTTAAATATGCTCACGCATATGCCCACAAGTTTCCGGTTTATGAAAGGTGTTTCGACAGACGAAAGAAGTCAATCGCCCATTACAACCTATTATAGTGAAAGAACCATTTCAACGGTGGGGCTAAAATGTCATCAGAGAAATATTTACACATTCATCAAAGAAACATTGTTATATCCTCATTGATATAGACTACTTCATGTGGTGGAAAAAATTAGTTCCACTTAAATAGGTGAATGATCAGGAAGTCATCAACTTCCTTAAACCAAATATCATTTCTAGGTTTGGCATTCTGACTTCACTTGTTTTTTATGATGCAACGAATTTTTCATCATTAAAATTATATGAATTTGCATTAAAAAATGGAATTGTATTGAAACATTCAGCTAACTACTATCCGCAAGGAAATGGTCTTGTTGAGTCCACAAATAAGAACCTTATCTGCATCGCCAAGAATACCATCTTCTTAGAATAAAGGAACTGGCACTTCGCTCAAGTAAATGCCTTATGGGTTGACCAATTCATTTTAAAACCTTATCTAAACACATTCCCTTAATTCTTGGTGTATGGAAAAGAAGCCATCCTTCGCCCTAAATTTTACTTTCCTGCTCTCTGGCTTTCATAAGAATCCCAAGGCAGGCCTTTTTTATTAGTTCAGCATAGGATGGACACTCTTCATAAGTTACAATAATAAAGGATGAAACCAAAAGAAAAAGTGTCCCTTCATTAGAGTCGTATCAAGAGGTGGTTTAACAAGAAGTCTATATGGATGAATAACTTTAGTGTGGGTGAATTAGTCTTGAAGTAGGACAAAGCACACGAGGACAAAGGAAAACACACCAAGTTTCAATCCTTGTGGATTGGACCATTCACTATTCATGAAAATCTTGGCCAACACACATATCGTCTACCATCACTTGACGGGAAGATTGACTCTCTCCTTGTAAATGACCGAGATTTAAAACATTATTTTCAATGATGATATGGGGTTTTTCCTACACCATGTACATTGTATTTTCTTGATTGCTTGATTTTACTTTCTATTTTCGTCGTGTAAATAAGTGTTGTGTGTGAATGTGTTTTTCGACTTCTTTGTGTGTGTCTGAATTGAAAAATATTATTGTCACACTTCAAAATTTGGCTAACCTTCAGTCTGCCTTCTTTGTGTTGGTTATATCTTTTGGTCGATGAAGTTCTGACAGAAAATATGATCATTTGTGAGGAGAGTTTCGGTTAAACCATGAACTTGTTTTTATTCAGGAAACCTTATTCCCACACTTGGTTCTTATTTTTGGTGTTTTCACGCTTATCCAATTAGTAGAAGAGGAGAAGGGGAAAAATCTGAATGGGCAAACCTAAATCAGATGTCCCTATATGCTTCTCTGAACAAACAACCTCTTTTTCTCTCAATAAGTCAAGATCCCTCTTCCGTTGTAAAATGAATAAGTTCCAATGCACAGTCCTATAAAATAAATAAATAAAGGCTTCATGCACTGAGAGGTGAAGCAAACATCTTCATCGACGTACTGACCAGGATTTCTAGCAATGAAGCAATCTTTTTGTTCCTATAGTGGCTCTGTCAGGGTATTGTCCCAGCCTGCTCACAATGAAGCAACACCATAGATAAAAAATTATTCTCTGAAAATCTAAAAGTCGTGAACTACAATACCCTTCCCAACTTGAAGCATTGTGATATTATTGAATCTTATGTGCTTTTCAACTGAGAAGATATAAAAGAGATCCTGTTTATTAATGGGGTAAGTGGGGAGACAAAATTAATATACACAATGAATCAATACTCCCCAAAGGGCCAAGACCCCGCACAAAAGAACTAACCAAGGCATAGAAGCTGGAATTCTACCAGTGTGTTGCGCAATGTTGTCATTGCTACAACAACCTCCAAAATTTTGGCCTGCACTCAATTTTGGAGCCTTCCTTGGTCTTGTACACTGTCGTCGAAAGAATTGAAACTAATTCCATGTTTTTTCTTGAAGGGTTTCGGTTCCTTTTGCAAGATAGGAAAAATGTTATCTTCTTGCACATTAGTTGTTGCACAATGTGTATAAGCCTATTTTGGTGGTTTCAAGGGGACATATTTGTGTAAATGAGTTGATCTGACCATGTAAACCTTTCTCGCACTCATTTCCCAAGTTTTAAGAATTGTCGCACAAGTGTCGTCACGATTGTCACAAAGTGTATATTTAGTGTCACACTTGTCATAAGTGGTTGTAAAGCCATCACGTTGAGGGGTGTTTGTTCTTCATGTGTCCTAGATGATCTATGTGTTTGTGTCATCAAGTATTCTAAGTGTGTGATCATAATCGAAGTCATGTCACTATTCACATCAGCCTCACTAGTCCCTCACATATTCAAATTCTAAAAACTTTCCAACCAAGCAACCTAGCCTCATCCAACCTTCTTAAACTGCACATTATGCGGTATCAACCCTCAGGTTATGACCTTTCCTCTTGACACTACACAGTTTCTACCTCCTAGGACTATTTACTACGCAATTCCATTGCTCAAGCCCGAACCTTGGGTCCCAAAATTGTGCAATCCATATTCACATCCTGGCCTCAACTACACATTGCACAATCCCTAGCCTCAAGCTCAACCCTTGAGCCCCTGAGATGCGTAATTGTGCAATGGCTTAGCCTCCTCTAACTCCCAAAACTGCGTAATGGGTTGATTTAGTTCCCATCTCCTCAGCCTCTCACTGTGACCTTAAAAATTGCATAGTTGCCTCCCTCAGCCTAGCCTAGATTGTACATTGTGTAGTCTCAAGGCTTAAGGCTCACCCTTGACTACTTGAATTATGTAATTACGTATTCATTGGGCCCTCCCTAGCTTTCCACCATGTTCCAGTTTAGTCAATGAATCCATATGCACTATCTTAGATTAGGGGGTTTTGTCAGACTAATGTCGTCGCGTCATGAGTGAATTGCAGATGCAGGTACCTTATCATGCCATGGAAAGATGATGAAGAAGGGAATGAAGAAGGAAACATGTTGAAAGACCTCTTTGTAGTCGGGTATGCAGTTGGTCAACTGAGAGAAAGCAAAGGGGCACTAGTTTATGACCACAACTCAAGACTTGATATCATTGAAGACTCCTTACTATCAAGTCATACAGAGGTGGATAGAAGAACACTCTCAAGTAGACACGTAGCATGGACCAGCGAGCATGGCTTGAATTTTCCATACCATCAAGAATTCCATGTCAAAAGTGTCATGTCATGAGTTGTCACGTGCCACACCATATTGTGGATGATGTAAATTATGTTTTGAAAATGTATTGTAAAGTGGAAGTCCAAAGGACATGTATGAATATGAAGAGTCATGTAAATTTTAAAAGTCATAGGAAGTCAAACAATCATGAGGGTAGATGAAGAGTCACAAGTAAGGTGAAGCATCACCTCCTCATTGGATATATATATGCCCTCGTTGTATGAGGAAAAGACTTTTCACCCTGGCTCCTCCTGCAAAGAATTAGAGAAACAAACTAGTTATTTTGAGGATCAAGGAGTGGCTCGAATGCTCCACTATTGGAGCTAGTGGTGTTCATTGTATACATGTGTCTTGAAATTTTACTTTATATCAAAAGCCTTAAGGCAAGCACATTCTTCATGCACGGGTTATGGATATTTGTAAGACTATTTTGTTAATGTTTGTAATTCATGTTTGCTTTCATACGTGCTAAATTAGTTGAACTATTTCGGTTATTTTTGTACTTATCATATTGAGAATGTGTTGTAATTGTTATTATGTTTGTCGCATCCTCGTGTACTATTCCACTGGATATTAGACAAATATTCCTTGTTGCATTAGTTGCAATAATCGTCGCATCTTTGTGGACTATTCCACTTGATGTTTAATGGATTCTTCTTGTTTATGTGTGTCTCTACTAGGGTGGTACTATTACCTCTCTCTTAAAGGCTCACTTGTCCTCCCCTTCCGTAGTAAAATAAATTTGACACACATACGACCGAACACTCACCAGGCACACCCCTTGTATTTCGAAGGCACATTTGCTCTCCTCTCTCTTGCTAATAGTTAGATCCAAGGCATATCTTTAAGATAACCAGAAATCAAGCCATATTCTAGATGGGATTCCTATCCCAAATGGTGTGAGGTCTAATTGGGACAACATATCTAGGAGACCCCTTGAATTTTGGTGGGTCCAACACCATCAACAGGAGGTTGTCTACCTCCACCTTAATCATAGTTTAATTCCTCAAATTGACAAGACACATTTTTTTCAAACTAGATTAACATTATCATACATTATAGTCTTGTGTCCATAATCCTAGAATCAATCCTAGGAATCTCTCTATATTACCAAGCAAACATATCATGAAATTCTTTGGAGAGGTCAATATAAATCCAAACTTATTTGGAAGAACGATTCTCCCTAATAAAAAAAAAAAAAAAAAATTCCATGACATTAGGATCCTTGGAATATTAACTGGAATGGATTTGAACTGTTTATCATATTCCCTTCATCATACATTGCCTATGTTGCTAACGAATTAACATCCTAAACCTTCCCTCCTTCCAAGGTTAACTTGAACTCTCCACTCTTGACTTTATTTTTTTTCGAATAAAATATGATTGATTATGCATATCCCCTTTTTGGAATTTTAGTGTTGGAATTGATGTCAACATGGTCATGATGTTGCTTGTCATATGCATGTGTGATGGATGTTTGGCTTGATGGTCTTGTTAGTTGGCATTGATGTCAACATATTTATGACCAGACATAGTGGAGGTGATTTTGAGATGGATTCTACATGTGATGATTGGATTGAGGTTGAAATGTTGTGGTGATTGAAAATGATGTTGTTGCAGGTGCTTAAAGTGCTACTACAAGTGTTGCATATTCTCTACATGTGTTGGAAGCATAAGATCGATGTTACATGTGTTGAGTTGTGGTTGCTTTTGTTGGAGGTTCCTCTATCAATGTTGAAATGCAGTTGGATGACATGCTCTTGTTGCTACAGAAGTTGGAGATGCTACTATATGTGTTAGAGATGTTACTACAAGTGTTGGATGTGTTGGATAGGTTGTGGTTGTTGCTTGAGGAGCTAGAGGTGATGAGGTTGGTAGACTAGGTCTTGTATGTCATTGACTTCTTCTTGGCCTATTGATGAGCCTCATCATGGGGTAATTATATGGGCCTTAATTGGCCTTAATTCACCTCCTAGCTTAGTCAATCCAACTATTCTCACAACTTATTGCATACTTTTGATTATATTTTCTTTATGAGTTGAGTTAGAGTTGGATATTTTGCTTTGTGGTCTAATGTGCATGTAATGTATGAATAAAGGATAAAAGCAAGGGAAAATGCAGGAATAAAGGATAAAAGCAAGCAACTATGGCAAAGACCTTGGTCAAAACTCGAATGGGACAAGGGAGAGAAATTATAGGAGGTAAATCCTCCTCGTTTACTACCCTTCCATTCAAATATTCCTCCATCAGGTCGGAGTGCAAACAGCCAAATCATCAGGACTAGAAGATAGCCAAACAAGTGAAAAGGACAGAAACCAATTTATCTTGAGTGGGGAGCCAAGCCTCCCTAATGGGGAAGGAAGTCGTTGGAGACTTCAGATGTATAAGTAGAGAGGCTTAAGACCTCAGTAGGATTCGGATTTTTATTGTAAAACTCTACTTTTTTTCTGAGTTGCAAGACTTGTGACATTTTTGTTATGTAATCCATGGTTTTGATAATGAGAATGAGTTTCATTTTGAGCCAGCACTGAGTTAACTCAAAGGGCTGAAGCTCCTAGGTCTGGGCTGAACCCGATCAGCCAAAGCTCCTATTTATTTTACAGGTATGATAGCATAGATTTATGGTCCTGTTCATTTGCTTAAATAACTGCATTTCCATTGCAACGATATAGCATAGATTTATTAACTGTTCATTTTCTTAGCAGTTGCATTACTAGTACAATAGCGTAGATTAGATCGATTGTGCCTTAGTTTACTTCTATTTGTGCCTTCTTTAAGTTAGCAGGTTAGTTAGGAGGAAAAGATCACCATAAGGTTGTCTGCAGGTGTCTCGGCCTCACCTCCTACCTCTGAGACCATGACTTGACAAAGAGACCCTTTAGCAACCCCAAAAACGCAGGTTTCTAGTTCTTTCATGAGCTTTGGACTTTGTTGTTTGATGCAGTTACTTGTTTTGCTTCACTGTTGTCTTTTTCCATTACTCTCGGTCCACCCTCACCCTCACTGGTTTTTTCTGCCCTTTTCATTGAAACCTCCTTCAGCAAGTTCTTCATGCATAATACCCTTACCATCTGATCCACAACAAACCTGCCCAATCACCATCTGATTCATTAGTTTTTCCAACTACCACCTCACATGAAGTCTTCCAACTACTTTATGTGCTTTAAATCCCCACCGTCGATCTGCCTTGCCTAATCCAACAGCTATCGCGTCACCTCAACACTTTATGCACTTTAAATCCCCACCATCGATCTACCTCGCCTGATCCGATGGCTATCGCGTCACCTCAACACTTTATTTGATTTAAATCCCCACCGTCGATCTGCCTCGCCTAATTCGACAGTTATCGGGTCACTCAATCGCCAACAAGCTTGCCTGATCTCCACTGTTAATCAGCCCCGCCTGATCCAACGGCTATCGCACAATATCGCGCAAATTCTTGCACTACCATTATCCACCCAAGAGCACATGAGAAAAGTGGTTTTCTCATGCTACGTGTTGCGTAGTTAGGCTAATCGCGTGAAATTTCAAAATACAGCGTACAGCTTTGAGGGCGCACAAGAAACTTCTTACTGCCTTCGAAACCTGCTCCATCATTTCCGCACATTTTCTTCCTACGATATGATCTCTGTTGTCCATATCCTATTAACCCTGTTCATCCATCCATTCACTTAATTCCTTGCGATAAGATCTCCACCATTCATCTGCTTCATTACCCTTTTCAATCACCTATTCGCTAAATCTCCCACGATAAGATCTATGTCATTCATCTTGTTCATTAACCATGTTCATCCATCTATTCGCTTAAGGCCCCATGATAAGATCTTTGTCGTCCATCTTCTGGTCATTGATCGATCCAACGGTCCCTATGCACTACTGCATCCTTACGTCCTCCTTTCACCAATTTCAATCTCCGACTGCTCTTATGCTTGAAAACAGATTTAGTTTAGTTCCTTTGCTTACACCTTAGTATAGTTTAATGCTCTTTACCTCTGCAACTTAGATAGAAGAATTAGGTTAGTGTTGATTTAGAAATTTTGTTTAGCATAGTTGTTTAGATGTTTAGATAGGTTATGGTGTGGTTTGGCATTACATGTTGTTTTCTTCATTACTGCAGTAGAGTAGCTCTCTCTTAAAATAGATTTGTTCTTCTTCCATCAAAGAATTAAGCTTATTTTGACCCTATAGAAGTCTGACTTGGAACCCCTGGGGTCTCTTGCCAATTGAGCAGTGACAACAGGAAGAACCTTCACTTTTACTTGTGCATATAGCACTGTCACCTCCAAGTTTGTACGAACCCCAGGTTGATAAGTAAAGCTAGTAGCCTTGGGAGTTGCAGCATTCTTGTTGCAATACCTAGGCTCATCACCTATTTCATCAATTGCAGACTTATCGCAGTGGCCTGGATGTGTGTTTAGGAACTGAAGAAGATCAGCCATCAGCTCGAAGAGGTCATGGACTGAAGTTCCAATTTTTTTCCTCATATTTAGCCACAATCACATGGAGCCAAGCCTATGGGAGTGACTATGATGTTCTAGTCGCATGGAACCAGTGTCATGCGTACGACGAAGAATTTACATGAGTTTTTCTTTGGATTTCTCGTGTTGGTCAACTAATTTTTGTATTGTGGCAACATTCTTGTTCGAAATTTTTCTGTCTATGGTCATAAAAGTTTGTGGGGCCTCCAGAAGTTAATTAAAGTTGAATATATCAAATGGAAAGTGGAAGTAGTGGTTTGATAGAGTCAATGACTTGAATCTAGATCAAATCAATCTTATGAATAGATTTGTGGAGCCCAATAGTTCTTTGTAATTATTGAGTTGAGCACCTCAGTTCATAAATTTATTGGAGATAGCTCAATGATAGTTTGGTTCATTCTCTTAGTGTATGGAGTGAGTGTGAGCTAGGAGAAAAGTGTGAAAGTTGTGTGAGTGTATAGCAAAATTTTTGAATCAATTTGCAGTTGTAGCAGCAAATATATTAAGTATGTTTCAGCCATCATTTTTATGCAGTGAGTGAGAAAGTGAAGTGTGGATTGAAGTAGTATTGTGAGGAGATTGTTTTGCAAATTGTGTTGTATTTGGAGGTTGGATATTTTATTTTGTTTGATATTTGATGATACGTTGTTGTAGTGCTCATGTTGACCAGTTCTTGGTTCTAGCTTGAAATGTTTTGAAATGAGAATCACACAGAGAAGTAGAGTTGGGTGACTCAAGAGAAATCAATATAAGTGAGCAGTTTTCTCAATCCAATGGTGGTTGAATAGTTCAGTAGAAACTGGGCGAGGCTCATTGGTCGTGGTGGCTTCCAGCAGATCAGAGTCTGAAGGGTTGATTGTTAGTTTAGGAGTATATGGGTGAGTATCGATGATCATGATGGCCTTCAACGAATGGTAGTCTGTAGATCTGCATGAGAAACAGTTTAAATTTGATACTATGCATATTTATAACTCTATGTAAATAATTGTTTAACATAATATAATTTGAGCAGCGCAGCAGCAATGGGTGGTTTTTTTCCCTGGACAGGGTTTTCTACTAGACATACTGGTGTCCATGTGTTGATTGATTTTCATGGTTTCATTTTCATTTTTGATGCTCTGATCTATGGTTGTGTGTTTCAGTTTATGCATGATTATAGATTAATTAATTGGAGAAAAAGTTTGTAAGTGCCATCACCACAAATTCACCCCCCTACCAATGGTGATCTAGTTTTTAACAATTGGTATTAGAGCCAAAGCTCTCAATTGCAGCTTGATTGTTGGAGAGTGGATCTCAGAGATTTTGACAGAAATTTGCATTTTTTCAGAATGAGTTCTCTAAGGAAATTGGTTCTCACTACTACGATTTGAAGGTATGGAAAGAAAATGTGAAAAATAAATTATTGCTATGTGGCTTTAACATTTGGAGATTGGTTTGTGAAGGACATGATGGATATTTTCCCGTATCTAAAGTACAGAAGAAAAATTCTCAAGCAAGGAAAATTACTTTCGAAAATATCCATAATGTAGATTTAGAGAAAATTGGAGATTTAAAACTTGCCAAGGAAATTTGGGATAGATTGCATATGCTATATGGAGCCAGCAACAATAACAGTGGTGAAGAGATTGAGAAAAGCAACAAAACCAAGAAAGAAGGTACACTTGAACCAGCTGTGAAAAAGGACAACAAATCTGAAGGTATAAGTCGTAATGATATAATTTTGAGTTATATTTATGATAGTGGTAATAACAATCATTCAGATTTAGTTAGTGAAAGAGATGATGATCACAATTATTTGCTCCTTAAGAATGAATATGAATCTACCATGATTGTTATTAAAGAATTTTCTAAAGAAATTAGTAGACTAACAAATGTATGCAAGGAGCCTAAGAAGAAATTGCAGGATTGTGATCAAAAGGAGAAAGATCTCAAGGAAGAGATCTCTACCTTGAGAATGCAGTTGGCTAAATTGAAAAGATTAGAAGAAGTCAATTGTAGCAAGAAAAAAGATAGGAAAGATTATGTTGAAGCACTTGAAGGTGTGATTGGCAAATTGAGAAGGAAGCTTGAGGAAAAGAACCAACAGTTGGAGAAAGTGAAGAGAACCATAACATTGAGCAAATTAGGCAACAATTTTCAAAAGGGTGAGATAAGTTTGCATGCAGGAAAGAATAACAAAGAAAAACCAAAGAAGCCTGCTGCAAATAATGTAACCAGTAATACCAGCAAGAAAGGAGAAAGAAAACAAATACACCAACAGCTAAAAAGCAGAAAAACAAAAGGATATTTCGCATCTATCAGACCATTTTTCTCCTATGGTCGATGGTAGCAGTTTTCAAAGAATTCAAAACTCCTTTGCCCCATTGATGGAATAGATTGGATGCTTCAACTATCATAATTTTGGCCATGTGGTAGCTTCTTATAGGAGGAGAATGCACACATATATGCAACAACATGATCACCAAAGAGGAGGATCCACTTTCAGGTATACAATTTCATTTAATGAATATTGTTTTACATGTAACTTTTTTGGCATAAAGACATTGATTGCAGATCTAGTGTGAGAAGGTGGAGGTCAAGTATGAGTAGTTGAATATTATATCCTCTGGATACATATCTTGGTCATATAGAGTGTTATGTGTGCCATAATTTTGAACACGTGGTCAAGGATTGTAAGATTCCTAGATATTTGAGGCCATTTTTCAAAGGCATCAATCAAGGGAGAATGGGCAACCAAGGAACACATGGAAGAAGGAGCAGTAGCTAGGAAGATGTGGCATTGCACTTTGTTCTCGTGATGAGGATGAGATGTGGTATATAGATAGTTGATGCTCACACCATATGTCAGGAGATAGGAGAAAATTTCATTTTCTCAATAAAACCAAGAATGGTGGTGTTGTGTTTGAAGGTAGGGAAATAACTAGAGTCTTGGGAGGCGGAAAATCCAATCTTGGTGAGAAGAGGACAAATGCAGAAGATGTTTGGATCATTAAATTCTACAAGCATAATACTTTGAGTGTGAACCAAATGGTGGATGGAGATAAGGAAGTGATTTTCAACTCGAAAGGTTGCATCATTCAGAAGAAGGATCAAAGATGATTGCAAGAGGATTCAAGACCCCAAATAATGTGTATGTATTGAAGGGAAGAGTGAAAAGTAAGAAGAGACCAAGAGAGTAACATTCCTCATAAAATTCATAGTAGATGATATCATTCCCTTCTGCAGACCATTATTGCATGTTATATCTACTTGACTGTAGCAGTATGCATGAGACTAGCATGGTCTTAGGGGGAGTGTTGGAAGCCTGAGGAGTACCAGCAGTAATGAGTTTTTGATCTAGTTCAACCATGCATATTCAGGTCCACAACATCATTATGCTCATGAGGTATATTATATTCAAGGGGATTTCATGAGGTTTGAAGTGTTATTTTCATTTCAGATCTACTTCTATTTCAATTTTGATTTTAGTTGGATCAACCAAGTACATTTGTTACTAACGGTTTTTGGAGTAATTGCATGTTGAGTTGTTCTTAATGTTTTTGGAGGTATGGAAGACCCATGTTTGTCATATGTGCATGGTTAAGTTGTGATGCAGGATCACACATCCGGGGGGAGAATTTGTGCTTCCAAAATGGATTTGGAGAGTGTCTGCATTATGTTCATTATGGAGGAGTTTGATATGTATTTAACATTGGTTTGAAGCAGGACGATTTTTATTGTTGCTGCCACACATTGCTAGTTGGATGAGAATGGTTGCATGAAAATTCCAACATGCTACTAGTGTTTTCATTGCTATATCATAGCCACAACATGCTTTAATATACTTGTTGTTGCCATGGAGATTTGATGATCTGTTAGATTTGGCTCAACTAGAGTATATGTACCTCATTGCTTGTGTTTTCACTTCTAGATGAATCATGTATGTTGTTGATATGTTTTAGATGGGTGAAATATGTTTCTATTGCATGGAGAGAGAAAGAATGATGTTGCTTATGATGTGTTGGGTATTCATATGATTGAGTCATGTTGATTTATATGGATTCTTATATATGGAGAGAATGGTGTTGCTCATTATGAGGGTATGTATTTGCTATTGCTTCTATGGCATATTGCCATGTTTCTACTATTAGATGATTTCGTTATTATATCTATGTGGAACATGGTGGTTTCTAGTGGTTATCATGATCCTACTAAAGGATATTGATTGATGATATGGTGATGGCCTTGAAGGTGTTGAGTGGCCATGTAGTAGCATTTGATGTTTTCTAAGCTCATGGAAGACTTATGTTTTAATGCACATGCCATGTATTGCATTTTATTGTTACTGCCATATGGAGCATATATCATTTCTCATTGTTGCCATATACTCATGTTACTTCATGTTTTGGGCATGTATAGACGAGAGCACCATTATTTGCAGATGTAAAAGCCATGTATTATCTTTGTTTCATCTTTTGGGTACATTTCTCATAGACAGACACTTGGTGTCTAGTATGTTTTTGTTATTAGCTATGTGTGGGTAAATGGAAGTCTAAATCATCTATCATTTTGTATATGTTTGATGTAGCCCCACTACTTTGGGTGCATGGTGTAAACTTGGGTCCATACAAGTCATGGTTGATGATAGGTGTAGAGGAGTTAGATGTCAATCCTATGTGTTAGAGTTGGTCTGGTCAGTCCTCCATTAGAGATCAAAACTCTTTATGCATTTCATTTTTAGGTGTCCCGCTCCATTCACCCAACTGCATTCCGCTAGGGGCATGCCATAATCTGACGGAGAAGGTCATGCTAGTCAGTCCCCTTCATGTCTGGCTCCTGCTAGCTCAGGTCTTTTGTCAATAGTCATCAAAGCCCATTATAGTCAAGGTCTGGTCATTTAAAGGACAAAAGTCATTTTCAATGTCTAGGTCTAGGGATTCATCAATTTGGTCTTTGAACATGTCCAGTAAAGCCATGCAGACCAGAGTGAGGCCCTTACACAATTATGATTCAGAGAGCTTCATCGTCATGTGGATAGACTTCGACTCTTCTTCAAAACTCTATTTTGAAGAAAAGTCAAACAGTGTCATTTATGACAAAATTTTCAAAAAATTCGCCAGTTGATTTCTTCAGATGCAGTCATGGTTTCCTTATCCAAATGTCCTGTCGTGCAATCCCTACAAAGAGTGCCGAAAATTTCATCATTTGAGCTAAAATTTCAAAGGGAAAGTGAAAATCATTGTGTTTTAAAGTCAATGAAAAAGTGTCAAAACACAACATTAGAAAAATGGGTTTTCAAGGAAGCAAAAATTTAACCCATCTCTTCCAAGGCTATATATACAAGTTTTCATCAAAACCAAACGCATTGTGCTAATCCAATGTTAGGCCCCTATACTACTAGTGTATCCCCTTATTATTATTAGTACAACCCCCTTATTATATTGATGTACCCATGTAGTGCACATATTGTTACTATTGTACCCCATAGAAGCCCACTATTGTTATTATTATGCCCTTACATTATTATTGTTATGTCGACTCTGATTATAT
>APFE031109094.1:0-10592 GCA_000404065.3 Pinus taeda
TGTTTTACTTGTATCAAGATCACGAACAAAACATCCATTTGATCTGAATATTACCTCGGTTCTTTGATCACACATCTGGCTAACACTTAGAAGATTATGCTTTAATCCATCAACATACAAAACATTCCCATCCTTGACCTTTTCTTTTAACTGAGCAATGCCTTTTCCTTTTAAAGTTGCAGGAGTATCATTTCCAAAAGAAAGTTTCTTTCCCTTTTCTAGAGCAGAGGAAGACTCAAGTTTTTCTTTATCACCTGTCATATGCTTCGAACATCCACTGTCAATGTACCATAAATTTTCTTGTCCCTCTGCATAAAATGCTATCCCACATCTTTCTATTTGTGGTTCCTTTATTCTCCATGTTTTGGTGCTTGAGGCTTGCTCCTTTTTCAGCTGAAACTTGCTCCTGCATTCAGAATCTTCATGACCAAAGTTATTGCAAATAGAACATTCAACTTCATTTTCAAGAGCCGAAAAGTTTTTATAGGTCCTTTTTGTAATCCCGGTCATACTTCTTTGTTTTTGAGCTTCTCTAGTCATGATTGTTTTATATGCAACACATTGAGCTGCCTTGTGACCAAAGTTATGACAAGAAAAACATTGTCCATTGAAGAAACTTCTGCGATTATCAAATCTACCGGCCAAGTGATTGTAATCTCTATTGTTATTCATTCTTGAACCAAATTGAGAAGACTTTACCTGTGGCTGGTTGTAGCTTTTTTTCACTCTTAAAACAGATTGCCCCTGATAGCCTTTGTTTGCAATTTGTCCCTGCTTTACCTGATAGTCTCCATTGTGCTTTTTCTCACTCCTTTTTGCTGCCTCAAGATAACCTTTTGAAGTGGATGCTTGAGAAGTTTCTCCATTATAACCCAGACTTGTCTTGTTTAGAGGGGAACGTTGTACATTGATAATCTCATCCAGATTTTCAGATCCTTTGACAAACTTAAGATTAATAGCTTTTGTTTTCTCAATCTCTTTTCTAAGAGCAACAATTTCACCTTCTAACTTTTCAAAATGTTTTTCCTTTTCATCAATTTGAAATTGTAGAGTATCAATGATCATATTCTTTTCTTCTATACATCTCTTGAGTCTAATAATTTCATCAAAAAGGTTATCCACATCTATAGCATCCATATAATCATCATCTTCAAATGCCATTAATAGTTTATATTCATTACCTTGTTCATCTTCATCACTGTTTGATAGAGCATCACTATCTTCATGAGTGTAGTAGCTTCTCTTATTTACACCCTGTTTCTTGTTCCATCTAGCAGGTTCCTTTCCTTTATCCTTATAAGCACATTTTGCAGCATAATGACCTACTCTTCCACAAGCTAAGCATTTAAAAGGTAACTTACCTCTGAAGCTTCCAGAACCCCTTTGAAGATTTCTGACAAAATTTGATTCTTCTTCTTCTTCTTCTAGTACGTCACTTGCTTCATAATAATCTCCTTTGCCTGACGCCTTGAAAGCAACTTCTCTTCTATCTGATGCACCTCCCTTTCTCATTTCATAAGCAGTTAGAGTTCCATGTAGCTGAGACATAGTAAGAATTCGTAGATTTTCCTTTTCTTCAATTGCAGATACTTTAGATTCAAAAGGGGACAATGATCTTAAAACCTTTTCAACCACAATAGCCTCTCTTATTTCTTCACCCAAATTTTTCATACAATTCACAATCTCATCTACCTGAAGAAAGTAATTAGCCACACTTTCATCATTATACATCCTGAGATTCTCATACTGAATTCTGAGAGATTGAAGTTTATCACGCTTTACCTATTCATCTCCTTCGTAGCTCAAGAAAATCTTGTCCCATATTTCTTTTGCTGACTTATACTGCATAACTTTCACAAACTCTGTTTGAGATAAGCACCCCAGCAAAGTATTGACTACTTTAGCATTTGTTTCATATTTCTTCTTTTCGGCCGCATCTGTAGGAGTAGCTGAAGGAAAATTGTAGCCTGTCTCTATGATATCCCAAACATATGTACCAAGAGATTGAAGATATGCAGTAACTCTTACCTTCCAATAATTGAAGTTTGTCCCATCAAAAATCGGTGGCCTGATAGATGCTTCCCTCTCGTTGTTGCTCATGATGAAACGTCTTCCTTCAAGCGATCAAGCTTCTTTCAGAAGGACCTGCTCTGATACCAATTGTTGAAAATAATACTGAGAGGGGGGGTGAATCAGTATTATCTAGTTCTTTTACCAAATCTTCCTTATTTACACTTTGAATTATTTTTGCATATCAATACCATAAAATAATGAGCATGAACAAGAAAAAAAAACAGTCACATCAAAGAACACCAGATATAAGGTGGAAACCCAATGTGGGTGAAAACCACCTGCTGCAATATGTCTCTATCTTCTTTCAAATTAGAAACTTCTTATACAATGGTCTTGTACTGGTGCAGTCCTTTACCAGTACGCAGGCTGCAACCTGCAGAGAGCTACAACTCTCTCTCATTTTCCAGTCTCTCCTGGAAGGGGGCTACAACACCCTACTTCTTTTCTTACAAGGACCACTTTTCATAAATTTTCAAACTGGATCCATAGACATCAAATGATCATCAAGTACCAGTGAATCACACAGTTAACCAGATCCACAATAACAGTAAACTAAACCCAGAACACCTTATCAATAGAAAAATCAGTCAACAAAAGATCTTAAGACAGATACGCAATTTTCCTTCTTCTGGCCTGCGTCGCTACGCACTTCACCCTCTGCTTCTCTACGTATACCTGCAGAGTTCCTTCTGCTGCACTGCGTGCCCACGCACTGCTTCTCCTACCGTGTTGCATACAGTACGCACCCAGATACACTATCGCGTCGCGTACTGCCACAGTAGTCACGCACCCAGATGCACTATCGCGCCGCGTACCTTGACTGTTGGTACGCACCTGAACCACTGCTGCTCTGCGTACCCACGCAGTTTGCCTGTCTCTGTGCTGCGTACCTACGCAGTCACCTTTCTTCTGCTCTGTGTACCCACGCAGCTCGCCTGATTCTGCTCTGCGTACCCACGTAGAGGCCTCGTTAAACACCTGTGTACTTCAAATTAGGGCCGAATTTGCAGATCACCAGTGTGCTACAGTTAGACGGATGCCCAGATCTGATCAAGCGCTCGAGAGATCACTCTTCACAGATTCACTTTCCACTTCACTTTCATATAGATCAAGCTTTTGAAACAATAACCCAAATATTTCAGATCTTAAGATATTCAACTCAAAAGCATACACAAGCCAAATGATCTCCTTTGCTTTATATAGGCAAGCTCTTCCTCAAATCATGGATCAATACCACGGGCCAAAACCATAATAACACAATACCGTCGGCTAAATACCAAGGGTTAAACATAAGAAACCCCACCTGTGCGCGCTTTACTGCCTTGAAGTGTGTGCACTGGGGGTACGCACCTCATGAATGGGTAACCTGTGTGTCTGGACGCGGTCCCTGCACGGCGTACCTGCGGGTACGCATCTTCTGAAATGTTCTCCTGCGTACTTCTTAATTCTCATCATATTGAGAGCCATGCCATGGGTGTTTCCATCAAGTACAACATTTGTAACATATAACCATACCAGAAACATAATGCCAACATTTCCTTCATGAAAATGATAAGATTGTCATGTTTGATAATCTTGAAGATTGTTTTCTATTTAAGAATGACCTAGACCATGAAGTTGAGGAATACGAGCCTGAGAGAGACAATATGCCAGAATTTCTCATGGTCGAGGAATTTACCGCTAACACTCAGATGGCAGAAGCTTATACCTCTCTGTGCCTTCCTATCCCTCGGTAACCAGTTGTTCTTTCAGATCAGAATGAAGGGAGTACTTGTATTTTTGCTGCTGGATCTCAAGCCAAGCTAGTGCTTTAGGACTTTCAAGATCCTTTCGACATTCTTTTGCAAGAATTAGAAAAGATAAATGTTGCCTGGTTCATTATCATAAGCCTTGGTTTCAATGGTTATTGTGAGTTGCCTAAATTTACATCGTTCTACCTGCTCGGGAAAAGTGAGACCAGAATTTCAGTATGTAGCCATCTACTGGATTGGTTACATTGGAAGGCTCACTACACATGATTGTACATATTTCATCAGTAGGCAGGTGGTTGTCATCATGATTTGAAGTTCTCAAATCTTGATGGTCTGCTACCATTTAAAATATTTGTAAGGACTTGTTTCAGTTAAGTCAATCTTGAGTCATTTTTTGTTTCAGTCTGTTTAAAGATAGTTTTAGTTGAGTGTCTAGTTTCTGCTTTTGAGAGTTTTGTTTTAGTTTTGGATTAGTCAGTTAAACTATGAGTCTTGATTCAAAGTTTCATAGTAATTGGTTTTTGGGTGTTTTGAAGTTATTGACTCCATAGGCCAATGGACGAAGGCACTGTCATCTTTCCCAGAGATCTGTAGTTCTTGGCACCTCCAAGGAGCTACCATCCCCATTGGAGCCAATGTTGGATTCAGTCTTTTCATCCCTCTGTCAGAGATCAAAATCTCTTTTATTGCATTTCATCTTAGGTGTCTCATTCAGTCCTGTCAGCTGCATTCGACTAGGAGCATCAATCATCTGACGGAGGAGGCTTTTCACTCATGTTCCTCATGTCTTGTACCTACTGGTCTAATTTAGTTAATAAAAATCATTTTCAAGTTAGTTGCAGTCATGCTTGGTTTTCTATTCACCAAAGAGTCATTTTAAGGTTTTAGGGTTCATTAGGTCTAGGTTTTTGCTTAATTTAGTCTGCAAAATGTCTAACAATACCATCAGGCACATGAGGGAGTTTCAAATAAGATTTCATTGTAAAAATTTCATCGTAATAATGCTCGATCACGACTTTTCTTCAAAACTCTGTTTTGAAGACAAATCATCAATTTCGTTTTTTGTAATAAATGCCATGTAATTTCAAAAAAGATTCAGTTGTCAAATTATTCAGGTGTAGCCCTGGTCTCCTTTGCCAAATTCCATGTCAGCTATCCCTACAAAAAATAGACAAGAATTTCGTCATTCAGCTCAAAAAAACAAGTGGAAACAAAATCAGAGTTTGTATTAAAAAGTGAAAGTGCCAAAGTTCTGCAAACATTACAAAGTGGTTTATTTGAAATTAAAAATCAAAGTCATTGGATGTATAAGATATTTGTGGTGTTTGAACAATCCATTGGTATGCTAAAGACATCATTAAGCCGAGTCAAATTGTGGAGGAATGAAAACAGGGTTTTGAAGAACCGACTGTGGGTGAAATTCAGTCACGGAGCATAGGAAGAAGGTCGCGTCGCATTGGCAAATAGTGGCGCATAGAGCCTCACATCACTGTGTAAATTACAACGTGTGTGGAACACATGCCAGTCATGGCGCACTGGGTTGTGCACGCAGCACACAAAGCCAACAAGCAGATTTTGTCATTGCCTTCAAAGAAATTTCAAATCTTTCGCTCCCATTTGCCCCGAGTAATTATAACTGATCTTGCAATTGTTATTGAATAGTGTTTGGTGTGGTTTCTAAGTTTGATTTGTAGAATTTGAATGTCGAAATTTAACCTATATCCTCTTATGAAAAACTACTCTTAGGGTTTGAGTTTGAGTATTAAAATTTGACTTTGGTGCCAAAATAATCCAACTCATGTTTCCCTTTCTCATCACTATAATCATATCATCATTTTCAATCCCCTATTCCCTTATAATCACAAGTCACTCATTCCCATTTATCCCTATCCCTAAACCCTACAATTTCCCATCACTATCACTTTTCCATATCGTCTGCAAAAAATCCCCAAACCCTAGATTCCTAAATACAATCAAGTGACAATTATTACATTTGACTGTAATTACATTTTAAATCTCACTTGACAAAGCTCCACTACACCCACTGTCCATATTTTCCACAGTCCTTTCCTATTTGGCACACATTTGGAAATTGGAAAGAAAGCACCAAATTTGTATTTTCAGCAAGTCAAACATTCACTTGGCATAGACTTGTAACACCATGATAGACACTGAGTCATCATATGAACAAGATAGTGATTCTACCACAGAGCTTCATGCACCGAGGAGGCCTTGTAAAGGTGGCAAACATGTCAGAGAAGATCCCACCTCATTGACTCAATTGCAGCCCTTCCCACTTGCTATGGCATGTTTCCAACAACAGTCATGCTTTCAGTATTGCGAGATGATTTCTCAGATTCAGCATCATCAGGAGTTGGATCGTTTGTTTGTTTTACATTTGCATGATGGTCAGGTAACTCTTGCTGGTGTAAATTTCCCCTTGACACCAGAGACCATTTCTCAAGAAACAGGAATACCAAATGTAGGTAAGGACTGGAACAAAAGGTAACAGGTAGAGAGAGTACATTATTAACCATACATTAGGCCCAGTTATGTGAGACAGCTCAGCGGGGTGTTCCCATTCCAGTTTTTGAAAGAATCCTATACGCCGTTGATGAGACTCATTATCAAATACTTTAGTTGTGAGGGCCACTTCTCATGCCTCTATGCATACCATATCAGATTATTGATGCATTTCACAAGAGTGAAGATGATGAACATTCCATATTTCATGTGCTGAAGCATCGAGAGGATGACTACTCTTGTACAGAAGAAGACTCCTGAACAACAATACAATAGCATTTACCACTATGCGCTCATCAAGATCATTGTTGTACATCAGCTTGGCTTGCAGGGTATCACATGGGGAGACTTCATTTCCCGTGAGTTCTTCAGAGCTTCAGAAGCTCATAAGGAGGTTTTCCATGATGTGGGTGAACCTTCACATCAGTATGGAGGTCAGGAAGGAGAGACTACTAGTGTGCCAACATATGTCACCTATCAGAGAGGGATGAGAGGATTGTTTGCAGAAGCCCGATGAGTACTATCTCCACCTGGGGTAGAAGGGGTCTCGTTGCCATCATCAGTAGCACAGGTACAGGTAGAGGAAAAATGCAAGAAGCCTATGCAGGATGAGGGCCCTTCAGGAGGGCAAGGCACTGATTTCATACTCATCGATGATGATGTGAGCTCTCCTAGCTGAAGGCTAAGGGAGATTATTCAGGAGCAGAAGTCCATGATAGATGCATTGACCGACAAGTTGTAGAGAGCCCAATCGGTCATAAACTATTTGGAGCATCGAAACAAACAATTGGAGGATCAAAATACAGTCATGGAGTTGCAAAACATCCGTGAAGACCGGCAGGCTGCCCAAAGAAGCCTAAATGAGATGATACACATTCAGCAAGAGATAGAGGCTAATCGAGAGATTTGGCTTGAGAGGGTCAAAATTCAACTTGAGAAGTTGTTGGTGAAGGAAAACAAGGACAAGGACATGCTCAAGCACATGAAAAACCATTATTGGGCATGAACTCATGTTTGCAAAGCGAGGATCAAAATCCTAAAGGCAAAACTAAGGAGGGCACTAAAATGATGCAAAAGGCATGATAGGCTCTGAATCTTGGCCAAAGCTTCTTTGGCTGACCATGATACTTGATTATGGACCTTCAGTCCAAATTTCAGCAAATTTGGAGAAAATTTTGTCAATTTTCAATTTTTTTTTGGCTTCAAAATAGATTTTCCTGCCCAACTCGTAGCGCCACTTGGCACGCGCTTATAACTGGGAGATCCTCTAGAGGAAAACTTTGCATTTCTGGATTTGTTATGAAAAGTTATGCATGCTCATGAATTACCTAAGGATTTCATCAAGTTCTGGGTTTCCTTAAGGGTCAAAAACACACAAAAAATGACCTTTCTGCCACCTTTTGGACCCACTGGAAGCAGTGTTGCGCGATTGGATTTTTGGAGGGGCAAATGGACACCAAATCCGGAAATTCCACTTGGGTTGGAAAGTAGACAGGTAGGGATTTCAAACAAGATATCATGAGCTCATTTTGGACTTAGGGAAGGCCCTAAAAATCAGCCTCAAAGTTGTGCTACGCATACAAATTTTAGGCGCGACGCATAGAGGAAAAATTGCCAGTTTGACTCAGTTTTGCTCTGTTTTTCACCCAGTTTTGCCTAGTTTGAATTTTTCACTTTCCTCATGGAAACTTTATGATGTAATTTGATGAAAATTGATGGATAATGATGTAAATATGTTATATTTTTACTTGTAGAGGTATATTCATCAGTTTAGAGGTTGTTTGAAACTGAATGAATTAGTTTCCTTGTTTCTAGAGGCATGTTGTTCTGTTGCCTAGATTGCAATTCTTAGTTTAGGATCAGTTGGATTAGCTCCTAAACATGTGAGCTCAACCCCTAGAGGCAAGGATGAGCTATTTTTTTTTATAGTATGTCGTTTTTCAATCATTAGCATGGTTGGACTCTTGAGAAATCCTAGAGCTTCATTGTACACTCACATCAATATTTTGGCTAAGGAATTCAGACCAGGATTTGCAACATCCTTTGGTATCATTGTGGATTTCGTTTTGGTACAATGCTTTCTTATGCCTTTGTGAATTTATTCATGTGTTATGTATATCATTTTCTCTCTTTATTTCTTCTCAGCTAAACAAACAAGAGTGTAAGTAGAATACATTGAAATTACAGTGCTCTACTTGAAGTTTGCTTAAGTTTCTTGATGTTTTCCACTGTTTGGAGAGGATGCATGGCTTCCCTTGCCCTCTTCAACTCCTCCTCAGTCAGATCCATCCATCACACTTGATTTAGAGTGCCAAATACAGTCGCCTACCTTGCCCCATTGAAATCCTTGCAAGACTGTGCCTCATTCCCTACACCCAAAATCTGCCTTTCCCTTAGAGCCCACAAAACATCATTTTATCAAAAAAACTCCTTTACATCTATACCTAGCCTAAGATCAGTAGCTATATCAGTCATCTTAAGCCCTTAGTGATCATAATTAGCTGAGATTGACCCAGAGAGAGCCCTCTCCTGACCTGGTAGGTCTAGCTACTAGGCTGAGCGTGGTTTGGTGTGGACCTAGAATCTTACCTTTTCAACCTGAGGTAAATCTAGGCTCTAACACTCCTAATAAGTCCATTTCTACACATATGTGGGTGAAGGGGGTGTATTTTACTCACAGAGTCACCTCTGATATCTTTATAAAATGTCCTAATTTGTTACCTATAGCTTTTAAGGATTTTGGCAACTAGTAATCTAAAGGTAAGGAATATAATCTAATCCATACCAGGACCGATGTAAACGTTTCTCACTCCGGAACAAAGTTCATCATCCAAGGTCGCATGTAGAGGCCTACAGTAGCATAGAAGTATGGTCCTCCTTTGAAAATTCTATCTTTATCCTCCAAGTTTGTGAATACCATGGTAAAAAAACGCTTAGACCCAAGATGTATATTTATCTCTCCTTTTCGTTTCTAGGTGTTTTTTTATCCAAGTGTATAATGCTTTCTCTGTGGGCAAAATGCCCATAGACTTTCATATGACCAAATAGGTTGCCATGTGATCTCTGTGCACTTGCAGAGCAGGATCATTCAGGACCACCAGTGGTTTAATATTAGACTTGGGCTTGCAGGGTCCCATCGTAGCTCTACCCTCCATCCTCTTACCATTGTCTCTAGCTTTCATATCCTTTCGAACCTCCTCGTGGGTCCCTTCCTTTTCTTGGGGTTTGTTTCATTTCGTCTTTTGGGAACCATTAATTTTTGTTGCATTCTCCAAAAAAATTTGGAGCTTGTTCCAACTCATCCCTCTACCTCTGTTTGAAAATATGTTACTGTAGGAGGGAGTGGAGCTCCCTCCTCCTTTCCCCTCCATATTTACCAGCTCGCTTCTATCGCCCCCTATTTCAAACCATTGTTTTCCTTGCTAGCTTCCAGGTCTCCTATCCTCCCAAAAAATAATAATAATTTTTAAATATATATCATATATATATTTAGTTTATATATAAATATCTAAAAATATATATATTTAGGATTTACACCTGAATATTTAGGCTTACCAATTAGAACCTAAAACCAAAGGGGAAGCCTTGTCCACCACATAATTGAAAAAGGTGTCTTCCCTAAATATTTCTTGAAATCATTAATAGGCATTAATAAAACAATGTGAATTATTAATGCAAACAACCATGCATTATAGAATTCTTGTGTATTATCGAATGCACATTCATTATATAGCAAAATTATAGAATTCTTTTGTATTATCAAATGCACGCTCATTATATAGCACACATACGCTCCTTTTGAATCTGCCTTTCCTTTCTTTATTTCTCTCTTCTTCCTCCCTCTCACTTAGCATCCGCCTTCATCCTTTTCTATCTATCGCTATGTCTCCCTCCTATAATGAGCTTTCTCTCCTCTTCCCCAAGTGCTTTCTCTCTTTGTAACCCCCCCACTCCCTCTCTCTCTCGATCTACTCATGTTTCCCTTGTATATTTCCCTCTTTCCCTATCCATTTCTCTCTCTTCCCCCCCATCTCTCTCTCGCCCAATCTCTTTCTCTCTCTCTCTCCCCCCCCCACCGTTTCCTCACCCTCTCTCCCACCATCATATACACCCTCTTCATCATTTTCTCTTTCCCTATCTTTTTTTCCTTTTTCTTAAGTATTCATTCTTTATCCCTCTCTCTCCTATCCCTATCCCTCTTTCTATGTATCTCTCCCTTTCCATATATATATATATATATATATA
>APFE031109094.1:11115-58231 GCA_000404065.3 Pinus taeda
TACCTTTTGTGTATTTAATATTTAAGGTCAGCAAGCTATCAGTTTTGATTCTTTAGTGGTATCAAAGCCATGCCGCACAATATAATCATGCGAGACTATGAACATCGTTCACTGCACATTATGCCATTACATTCACATCCTGAATTCATCGAGAAGTTTAGTAAAATTCAAGAAGCATTCCCCTTTTTAGAAAAAATATATGAAAAAATTAAAGCATGTCGAAGGGAAATCCATAATAAGGAAGATGATAATGATCGTGTAATGAAACAAGGTGAAGCAAGAGAAGAAGATTTTGATCAGAATTATGATAATGAAAACAAATATGTAATAGATAATGATATAGATGAATAATATCATAACAATGAGGAAAATGTTGAAGAATAAATTAATGATGATGAAGAGAAAAATGTTGAAGAAGATGACAAAATTTATGCTGCAAGTCATTGTAAAAATTTGGAGTGTAAAAGAACATATGAATTACTTGAATAAAACAGGCTAGCATATAGAAGAGGAAGATGAATAACAAAGTGATGGTAAGGAAATTGATGCAATAATATCTCTTATTGATTCAAGAATAACATGTGAAGTGAAGGAAGCGATGCTTATGGATACACCCACATCGACTGGAACTCTCATGAATTCAAGAGGCAAACAAGATAAAAAGGCAGATAAAGCAACTATAGCAGAGAAGGACTCAATATTTTCAAATTGTATTGAAGAGAAAAAAATTGTTTCAAATACCAGATACACAAATGTGAATAAGAAATTATAATTCAATGGACATAACTTATCTACAGACGATGCAGCACCACCTCTAGATATGTATGATCCAACTTGGTCGGGTCCAAGAGGAAGTTTATTTAATCAAATTGGCTTTGATAATCTATTCGACAATAAGAATAACCATTCTCAAAAGCCCAAAGCATTGACATCGGTGACTACACTTTTGAGAAAAATTCAAGTTAGTGAACTCTGTCAGAATGCACCACTGTGGGTGTTTGAATACAAAAAACACATGCAAGATAATTGTAGATAGGTTTGGCAAGCAGCACATGGAACTATGGCTAATCTTGATTGCTATTGGGAGAGGTATTGCTCCACATTTGAGGTATGTAATGGGTGCATTGTGGTTAGGTCATTTTGGCCACTTCACTGGAAAATCTAAAGCTGCAAAGTGGTCCTTGTAGGTGGCTTTTCCATGTCCATGAGAAAATAATAGAAGCTCTGCTTCTGTGTGGAAATGAGTTTTTTCACTACATGGATGAGAATTTGAAGCTTACACTGCAAAAGAACATCTATTCTTGATGTTTTTATTGGGACATATTTACAAAAGTTAGAATATGAAAATGGAAGTTGTTCTAATGGTCTCAATCTAAAGAAAACTGCAAAAGAAAGATATGGAGCTATCACAGCAGCATAGAGGATTTATCATACTCACAAATTATATTAAGAAATTTTGAAGTCACGAAGTTCTAGAGTTAGTGGTGTTGTCTCCCAAGTGTTGTTGATTTTTGTGAAGTATGTTCTAGAAGTTTTTAGTGAAGGAGACATGAAGATTCCAACAACTATTTTATATGGGTCACGTCAAGCATTATATCCTTGCCTACTACCTATGTTAATATCTATGCCTCCTGGTACAAATTTGGCAGAACAATTCCTTTTTGCTTTCTTTCGAAGCCTTTGGGAAGGAAATTATATGTGTCTTAATTCACTAGCTGATCGAATTGCTCTTTTTAGAGCCATGAAGGAATGCTTTATGCAGACTGTAAACAAGGCATCAAGATATTTCAAGGATGGGTATGCTCAAAATGGTGATTCTGGTGAGGCCTTGTCACCCTTCAATCAAATGCAACTCTCAGGTATAAAACCCAATTCATTGATTGTGGTTACTTTGTTGTCCACATTAAGTTGTTTGGGAGCTCGGAAAAATAGCAAGGGTATCCATAGTTATGTAACAAAATGTGGCTTTGAGTCAAATGTTTTTGTGGCCATTATCATCATAGACATATATGCCAAACATGGGAGAACAAACTATGCAACCTGATATTTTCCGAACTTGCATGAAAGAAATGTGGCCTTGTGGAATGTTAAGTTCGCAAATTTTGATGACCCTGATATTTTCTTCAACATGTCAATAAAAAAATAAAAGTAAAAATCGATGTCATTAACACAGGTTCTATCCCCCGCTACCGTTGGGTCAAACGATGTGTTCCCGGTGATAAGGTTCACATGTTTCAATATGTATATATGTTAATACAAGATTTTTCCGCTATCAATGCTATCGTCGACAACATTTCCAAGCACAACATTCTCAGTCGGAACTCTTTTCTATTGCATTGTCCACTGCCTAACGTGTCGGCCTGACTCCGCCATCTGTTGACTAACATTGTCCACTGTTTCTCCTGATGCACACCTTGTTCACCGTATCACCCATTGCTTCATCCTGCCCTGCTCCTACCTGATGAGGTCTTATCTCCGACAGCCTACCCATTGGCCATGTGGTTGAACATCCGCATATTCAATGTTTTTGTGAAACACCCACTCATGTTGGCTGGAAACCCTCCATGTTTAATCATTGTTTGGTCAAACAACGTGACCACCCATTACATTTGTTTACCATGCTCATATCTGTTAACCATGCTCATACACTATCAAAAACATGAAACCATAAACTGTAATTCAATCACCCAAACCCATTTAACCACATTTTATTAAAAACCAGAAGAACTACGTCGTTAATTTTTTATTTATTTTTATTAAAACTATATTTATATAATTTTAAATATAGTTGCACATACACACATATATAATAATATATATATATATATATTTTCCAAAATTATACTAACTATTGAAAAAAAAAATGTGACGAAATCAAAATAAAGAAAATCAATATGAGTGACGAGTCACACTAATCAAAATGGCAGGTAAAACATGAAGAAAATTGTCGACTATAAAGCTTTGAGGACAAAGTTTCTAAAGGAAGGGGCAATGTTATGAACATAAATTGTATAAAATAAATAAATATAAATAATAAATAATGAAACGATGATTAAGTTAAATAGTCATTAAGTTCAGTGAAAAGGCATGTCTAAAAGACATGCTTGGTCATGAAAGGACACCTACCTAGGTATATATGTGCGTCTTCATTGTAACATTCTACATCACTCGTACATTTTTATATATATTAAATTAATATTAAAAAATAACTTTCTATATTTAATATTTAAAGTCAACAAGGTATCTGTTTTCTAATGCCGTCTCGGTCTCTCTTCTTCTCTCTCCTCTCTCCATCTATATATATATATATATATATAAATATATATGTATGTATGTAATGTATGGTATGTATATATATAAATAGATATATATATATATATATATATATAATTATATATAATATATATATATATTATATATATATATATAATATTATATATAATATAATATATAATAATATAGTTATACATGCTATGTTTCTTTCATGATTTCCTCCCCTAAGATTCCCCCCTCTCTCTAACCATATCCCTCCCCCCTCCTCCCTATGTCTCCCTCTATTTATCTCTCTCTTTTCTAATATTCCCACTCTCTTTTTCTCACTATCTTTCTCCTTCACTTCCTTATCCCAATCTGCGCTCTCCCTCCCCCCGCCCCCTCAATATTTTTTTTTTTTAAAATCTCTCTTCTCTATATTTATATGCCTTGTATATGTATTCCTTATCTCCCTTGTATATGTATCCCTTCTATGCCCCTCTCTTTCACCCCCCCACCATGAATGCCTCTCATTTCATCCCCCACTCTCTCTAACCCCCCTATCATTTTCCCTATATCTCCATTTCTCTACCCCTATCTCTCCCTCGCCCCTCTCCCTTGTCCCTCTCACTCCTTCCCCCCCTCTCCCTCTATTCCTATATCTCCATACCCTATGTCTCCCCCTATATCCATATTTCTCTCCGCTTCCCTCACCCTACCCTTTCTCTATCTCTTTCTCTACACTTCCCTCACCCTCCCCTCTATATGTCTCTTTCTCTCTCCCTCTTCCCCTTCTATGTATCCCTCCTATATCTCTCTTTTTATCTCTTTCCCACCACCCATATATCTCCCTTTCGCTATTCTATTGTATCTTTCTTCCCTTCCCAATCTCTCTCTCTCTCCTCATATCCCTCTCCCTCCTCTCTCCCCTTACGTCTCACTCTTTATATCTATCTCCTTCTTTCCATATTTCTCTCACTCTCCCCTCTATTTCTCTATCTCCCCCTCCTCTCTCTCTCTCTCTCTGACCCTATACATCTCACTCCTACATCCATATCTCTCTCTCCCCCTTCCTCTCCCACTTTACTTCTTTCTCTCTCTTTCCCCTCTCTCTCCCCACCTCTCCACGTTCCCCCCTCCTTTGACTCTCTACCCCACCTCTCTCCCTTCCTCCACTCTATCTCTCTCTAATACACACATTCTCTTTGTTTTCCATTCTCTATGTGTGTGTGTCCCCACTATCACACTCCCTCCTCTCTCTCTCTCTCTCCATATGTATCCCTCTTTCTATCTCTCTCCCCCTTTCCTTATTTCTCTTGTTTTTTTCTATCTCTATATCTCTCCCCCTATATGTCTCCATCCTACATCCATCCCTATCTTCCCCCATATTTCCCTCTCCCTCTCTCTCCATTTGTCCCTCTCTATCTCTAACAGACACTCTCTCTCCATCACCTAATTTCTCTCTCTCCCTAACACACACTCTCTCCCCATCACCTAATTTCTCTCTCCCCAATTTTCCTATTTCTTTAAACTCTCTTCCTTTCCATGTATCCCTCTTTATCTCTCTCTAACCCCCACCCCAATATCTTCCCCCCCTCCCTTCCATCTCTCTCTTCATTCTCCCATGAGAGTGGGGTAGGAATGCACTTGCATTATTATGTTCCAATTATTCACCTTCTCACATGATGTTACAGTAGAGTAGGAACATATATGCATTACTAATTCATGTGTGTTATTAATATGTGTATATTACTAACAAGCTCACATTCTTACCCTTCACCATCCTCAATCTCCCCTTATATGTCTCTCTCTCTCTCTCTCTCTCTCTCTGTGTGTGTGTGTGTGTGTGTGTGTGTGTGTGTGTGTGTGTGTGTGTGTGTTCTTATTTCTCCCTCCTATCTCTATCTATATCCCCCCTAGATATCTCCCCATTTCACTCTCTCTCTCCCTCTAAACCCCACCTCTTTTTCCTTCTATCTCCCTCCCTCTATCTATCCCCTATATGTATCCCCTCTGCATTCCTCTCTCTCCCCCCCTCTCTCTAACACACACTCTCTCTCCCACTCTTCTTTGTCTCTGAGAATCTCTATATCTCTCCTTCCCTCTCTCCTGCTCTCTATAAATCCATATCTTTTTCCCTATATCTCAATTTCCCTATCCCTATATATCCCTCCCTTCATCTTCCCTATCCCTCATTTTCTCTCTCCTTATCTCTCCTTTCCTCCAACCCCCTCTCTCTCTCTAGGTCTCCCTCTTTCCCTATTTCCTCATCCTTATATATCTCTTTCTATCTCCCCCAAATTTCCCCATTTCTCTCTCTCTCTCTCCCCTATGACTCTCTCTATCTAACACTCTCTCTCTAAAACACACTCTCTAACCCCCTCTCATTTTCCTTTTATCCTACTTTCCCTATCCCTATCTCTCTCTCCCTCCCTCCCTCTCCCTCATTCTTTATCTCTTCCTATATGTTTTTATCTCTCCCCTCCCCTAATTCCACCACTCTTCAACCATTTCCTTATCCCTTTCTATCTCTTTCCCCATCTCTTTCGCTTGTTATTTATATCCCTCCATCCTTCCCTTTCCTTCCTTTTCTGGCATGATAAAATATAGCTCACAAGTAAAGATAATAAAACAGACAAGTAAATTGGTAGAAAATGTGTCAAGCCCTAATGTCTCACACATTATATATATTTCGTCTTTCAATGATATAAATATATAATAAAATCATGAAACCACCTCAATTTGTCTCACCTTAACACCTCACATAGAGATAAAGTAAGAAGAGAGAAAATAGGAACTATAAACACACTTAGGACAACATCTATATCCCAAGATGTCAAATACATAAATGTGATATATTAGGAATTTATGGTTGTATATGAGAAAGAGGCTAACATTTAACACTAAAGAGAATGAGAAAAAAGAACAACGCAATTACCTTTCTCAATGAAAATATCATCTATATCCAATATCACTCCTTAATGATTTTGAAAAGGGATAAATAACACAATCTAAAGATCTGAATTTTCTCTTTTTCGCATTCAATGGAGAAAATTTATTTTGATGAAGTCAACCCACTCCATATCTCATCATCATCATTAATTAAATCAATATTTCTTGTCTTGTTTCTAATGTTTTAAACAATAACCATGACAAATTCTATAAAAAAAACATACCATATTCATGCAACCATTGTAGGTCATAACTATTGAAAATTTGTGGTAGTGTGCACTATAGATGCCGAATTCTTTTATCACAACTTGTGGGTCACTTGGCCTAGGATTTGGTAAACTATTTTCATTGGATTTTAGTACTACAAGAAAATCTCAAGCAATAAAATCCATGTATCAAGTGGAGATCATATTGACACAATATTTTTGAGCAATATAAACCACTAGTCATGGGTTCAAATCAATTCCAACCAATATTTTGCAACTAAATATGCCTTTGTGTATGGATTTAAAATCACGCATAACAACCTACCAAATGGGAATACTACTATGATATCTTATTTTTAGTGATTCTATGAGTGGTGTATGTGGGAAATCACACATCCTAACAATGCATGATACACATGGAAATATTGGCCAAACACAACAGAAAGATGATATTAAGTTAAAAAAATAATTGCATACCTTAAATAGGGAGTTAGTTGCACATAGAATGTCTAGGCTTCATGGTCTCCCCTTGTCGAAAAATGTGTAACTAGGTTCAGTCTTCATAAATATGAAATGTACTTTTGATTCTTATTGCTAGTGTCAGTATCTTCATGCTGCCATCAGTGATCAAAATTTGCTCTTTTGCATTTCATAGTAGGAGTCCCATACTGACGAGTTTGCATTCCATTAGGTCATGGATTCACTGATGGTAGGCTTTTGTTCAAAATTTTCCCTCATGATCTGTACTTGCCAATCCTCTTTCATATATTTCAGTCATGGCTCATGTTCACTTTGCAATTCATTTCATTAGGTATTAAGGTTTGGTCTCATTAGGTTTTAGGGTCCCACCATGGTCAAATCCAATAATTACATGCCAATAATGATCAACAAGGACATGAGGAGGCCAATAATGATTGGTAAAGCCATAATTTATCATATTGAAAGCCTAATGTAGTCCTCACCTCAAAACTTGTTTTGAGGTGAAAATAGAGTATTTTGTTTTTATTTTCATTTATGATGTAATTTTATCTTTTCATATGTAATATTGGTTCCCAGCTACTCCAAAGCATATTGTGATGTTTCCAAGCACCTGCCACTGCAAAAATCAAGTCATCTTGAGCACCAATCCATTTGCAAGAACAAAATAAAACAAGCATGAAAACATAGAGTATTTAAAAGGATAAATAGACATTAGAAAAGTGGGTTTTTCAAAAGAAAAAATCAAATGGAGTTCATATAAAACCATCCCATCCTCATTTCAAAATCATTATGCCATGTTTTCTAAAGCCCAAGGAGAGAAAAAAGCAAAGGAGAAAGTCTTTCTGAGCAAAGAAGCCAGGCGCTGCGCTTAGAGAGAAAGGCATTGGGTTTCTAGAATTTTTGGCCTGGCGTTGTGCTCCTAGGAAGTGGCACTGCACTTACAACCCGGTACTATGCTTAGGGGCTTTCTGCACAGTTCAAAATATAATGGCCGATGCGCTTAGAGGGTGGCGCTATGCTCTTGGGTAGTGGCGTTGCGCTTAGGCCAGCCAAGCCAAAAAACATTCCAAACTTCAAATTTATGCTAAATTTCTTCCAAATCCACATTTTGCAAGTAAGTATCACTCCTCTCCCTCCAATTTCATTTGCACTTGTTGATATTTTCATAAATTTCCACTCATTTTCATAAAACCCTAATTCTCACTATAAACCCTAAATCAGTTGGTTTATTTGACTACAACCTTTCATATATCATCTCTTCCATCCTCACCTGTTTCTCATCCCTTGTTTTTCATCCCATACACCCTACTTTCATTCTGATGATTTGTGCCCTACCTATGAATACACAAAATCACTCATAAACCCTAGAGCCTACCCACCATTCCATTCACATTGGTCTCCCCACATTGTAAATTTTTGTGAAATTAAACAGTGAAACCATGGACAGAGGAAGTGATTTTGAGTATGATGAAGAGACAACTAGTGACAGTTCTGTAGAGAGACATAGGCAAAGAAAGCCTCACAAGGGAGAAAAAATCATAAGAGAAGAGCCCACCAATTTAAGAGAATTATAGGCTTGCCCACTTGCAATCTCTTGTTTTAGACACCAAGGATGTTTTGAATTCTGTGAACTAGTTGAAAGAGCTCAGTTTCACCATGAGTTGGCCAGATTTTTTGTGGATCATTCACATAACTATGAGGTGACTCTTTCTCGAGTAACCTTCACAATATCACCGGTTTTCATTTCATAGGCCACTAGAATCCATAATGTTGGTGAGGAATGGTACAAGGGTCAGGACCTTGATGAGCATTACTATGAGCCTTACATCAAGCCTCAGTATAGAAAACAGGTGAAGAGGCTTTTCCCCTTTAAATTTTTGGAGAATATGTATGTTCCTTTGATGAGGATTATCATCAAATATTTCACTCATGAAGGTAGATTCTCCCGGCTGTATGCTTACCATATCAGACTCCTCATGGACTTCGCCAGGGTAAAGATGATGAATCTTCCATATTTCTTATTTAGAAACATTCGTAAAATAGCTTACCTTTTGTAGAAGAATCCATACCCTCAGCAGTTGAACAACATCTATCATTACTCAATCAAAATCATTATTCTTCACCATCTCAGTCTTCTTAACATTCCTTGGGAGACTTTCATTTCTCATGAGATGTTCGAAGGTCCATAGATCCCTTCACCAGTGCATCATGAAGAAGGTGGGCCTTCTAGTCATGGGCAAACAAGGAAAGAGGTCAAGGAAACAAGAATTGCTGAGATGCCGGTGTACTTGACATATCAAAGAGGCACAAGAAAAAGTTTTTAGCTGCTAGGCAAGTGTTTTATCCACAAGATGTGGAAGGGACCTTGCCTTCTTCATCAGTCCACAGGAAAATGTTATCTCCACAAGGTGTAGAAGGGGATTTCCCTTCTACATCAAAAAACAAGTACAAGTTGAATAACTGAGCAAAGGTAAGGAAAAAGTGCAGGAAGAGAACCTTGGTGATGAGGAGGAAAGATATTTTGACTTGATTGAGAATGAGGAGTTGCAGTAGTGCTATACTCATCATGGAGCTTATCATTGACTTGGAGGCTCAGGATGAAAAAAAAAAACAAAGACATCATCATACAAGAAAGGGAAGATCAAATACAAGCTTTGGCAGACAACTTAAAGAGAGCCAAGTTCATCATCAAATACTTGGAACAAGAAAACTAATAGTTGAGTGACAAACAAGTCCTCATGGAGCTGGAAATGATCAAAGAAAATAGGCAAATTGGTAAAGAGGCTCATGTCCCATTGAGTCCTATTGAGCAGGAGATTGAAAATGATAGGGAAACTTGGTTTGAGAGAGTCAACATACATCTTGAAGGACTCATTGAGAAGGCAAATAGGGATAACGAAATGCTCCGACACATGGCATACCATTACATGACCCGCAACAAAATTTGTAACATGAGAATTAGAAAATTAAAGGCTAGGCTAAGGAAATATTTGGAGGGAAAGAAAGAGCAAGAAAGACTCAATAAGTTGGTTGAAGCCTCTTTGGCCAACCAAAGTAGTTTATGGTGGTGGTCTGTTCCAAATTTGGGCAAATTTTGAGAAGTTTTTGTATTTTTGAAATTTTGAAATTCACAACACAGAAAATTTATCTAAAAGCGTAGCGCCATCAGCACTGTGCTTTTTCTTGGGGCATCCACTAGAGACAAAGTTGACATTTTTGGATTCAAAATGATGAGTACATGCACCTTGGAAATTTTCATAAGTTTTGGAGCAAATCCAGTTCACCAAAAGGTCCAAAAGCTACCAAAAAATGACCTCTCTGCCTCTTTTTGGACACACAGAAGAAGTCTTGGGAGGTTCAAGTTGTCAGGGGGAAAATGACCTCCTAGTTCAAAAATCCTAGGTTTTCGAGAAACTAGACTTAAATACCTTTCCAATGAGCTATCATGGGTTGAATTTGGCTAAGGGTAAGGCCTCCCAAATCAGGTGGAAAGTGGCGGTGCGCTTAGGACCGGTGGTGCTGCGCTTAGGTCCATTATGCTCAGGGAACTAAAATTCACCTGTTTTGACTGTGAATTTGATTTCTCTCTCCTCATGGATGATTTCACTAATGTAATTGATGACATGGCATGTAAATGTAATGGTAAAATCATGTTATAGGGTAGATTCATTAGTTAGAGGTGGCTTTGAGGCAAATGAATCAGTTTCCCCTCTTTTAGTGGCAAGTTGTTTGACTGCCTATATTCCAGTTCTTTGTTGGGAAATATTTGAAACAACCCCTCTTCACATGGATTCGACCCATGATGGTTAGGATGAGTAGTTTAGATGTCTATATTATGTGTCTTCTTTCTCATTTTCAAGGGTTGGATTCATTTGGATGCTCATGTACTAAACACTTATCATTTTGTAGCAGTTGTGGCAGGAAACTAATAAAGTTGCAACTATTTTTATGGGATACCTGTGGTATGGCCTTTAGTATGTGTTTCATTTTCTGTTAATTTTTTCTCATGTTATTTATGTATGCCACTTTCATATAATTGCTTCTGATTGGTTGTTTTCAAGTCCGATAGGTGGAATACATTAGGTTTTAATGCTCTGCCTTGGGAAAACACCAATATTTCATTATTTCTCCTCTGTTTAGGAAGGATTATCGACTTTCTCAGGCCCTTCTTAGCTACTCACCATTATAGCCTTTTACCCCATCAAGCTTAAGGTGCTAAATATCATACCTACCTTGCCCCATAGAATCCCTTGCAATTTTGATTTAGTTTCCCAGATCTAAATTACCCGACCCCTCCTGATTTGGCAAAAACCACCAAAAAATTAAATCAAAACCTTTTGAGCTACTATACGTAGCTTAAAATCCCTATCTGATCCAGTCACCTTGACTGAGATCCTAAAGGAGAGATCCCTCTCCCAACCTTGTAGGGCTAGCTACGAGGTTAAGTGGTTTGTGGTTACCGTGAAAGCTTGCCTTCTTCAGCCTGAGGCAAAACTAGGCATTAACATAGTGGTGACCATACTAGGAAACAAAAGACTAATCACCGAAGTAATATATTTCAATCAAATTCTTGAAATTCAGATGATGAGTTTTAGAATTTTCTAGGCTAAAACAAAAAATTGTAAAGAAAAATAAAAATTTCGAAATTTAAACACACTGGCTTTGAGAAGGTACATGGGGTCCAATCCTAATCCTAATCCTTCCCCTGTATTTGAAAATCCCAATCTCATTCTGAGAATAATTAGACAAGAAACTTCAGTAACCCCTAAAGCTATTTTTGGATCCAATTCTTCTCCCAACGAGTGGTTGTTTATTGAATATCTCCCTTTTGACGAGTATTTTGATGTTTCTTTGTTTCAAACCAAATCTGAAACTGCACTTGATAATACAGTTCTAAATCAAGAATTTGTTGCAAATCTTGAAACAGAAAGGGAAAGTAGATCAATTGATGAATATATCTTAAATTCTCTTCAGTCATCCATCATAGCTGCCAATATCATAAGCTTTTAGAATCAATATCCAGTACTCTCGGTTCATCAGTTTTCCCATCAACTTCTGAAGTCCATTCTCAACCTCAGTTTATACCTACTCTTCCCCTTCAACCTATCATATCAGATCAAAAACCTATCATCCCTACTCATCCATCAACCACTCCATTAAACCAAAGTAGTCCAACTATTGTTTCAAATCCACCTCGAGTCATGGCTGCCTGATATGCACCCCCTGTTCTGCCTCAGAATTTGGATGATATGCTCGCTGATTACCAAACTAAGATACCTCTTTTTGATGCCACTTAGAGAATTACAACGTAGCAACATGTTGACAGAATGAATGACTTCTTCAACCTTCATGAGGTAGATGAAGAAAATGTGACTATGAGATTATTTGTCCAAAGTTTTGGAGGCACGGTTCGAAAATGGTTCAAAGCTTTAACAGCAGCCTCTATCAACACTTTGCCAGTTCTGCATAGACAATTCCTATACTGGTGGGAGGTAAGAAGAACCCACTTCAAATTTTATCTGAGTATGAAAATATCAAGAGGAATGTGGGTGAAAGTGTGCAAGATTACTATGTGAGGTTCAATGTAGTCTATAATGCTATTCTGACTAACATTAAACCATCAATGGGGTTAGCATTGCTCAAATTTCCAGATGGTTTCGATGTTTATATGGCATATCAGTTATGAGAAAGAGATCCTACCACACTTGAAGATATGCAGAAGAACAATGTAAGTGTAGAAGCAAAGTCACTGGCCAAAAGAGCGAGAATGAAATCTGAAAAGAAGGTGACTATAAAGGAAGAAGCATCTACCTAAGATGTTAAGGTAGATAATTGGCTCCAGAAAACTGAGAAGATGTTTGACCGGCTGACTATTCTAGATAAACTTGAAACACTAATCAAGAATCCAAAATTTAGAGGATAGCAACAACCCCAATTCAGGATTAAGCAAAGGGAGCAAAAGGCACAAGATCAGACAACACAACAATAGTAGGTCAGGACTCTTTTGTAGCAGAACTATGTGCATGGAATGGAGGAAGATGATGATGATCCAGTGCTTGAGGAAAACCATTTCTTCATTGCCGATGGTTTGCCCATTTTTCTGACAGAAGATGAAGAATATTCGGAGGTTCCAGATACCCAAAGAGATGAAGATTACATACTAGAAAATGAGGTAGTTTTGGAGGATGAGTCAGATGATTATTAGCGAGGATATATGAATGCATTGACAACAAAAAAGAAGCAATATTCATTGAGAAACAGAGTTGTACCAGTTAGTCCAATTCAAAAAAGAAAGGAATCACAATCCATAAATGACTCCACAAACATCCAAAAGAAAGGGAAAGAGCATGATGATCTCACCTCCACCAAAGGATCATCGGAAAATAGCGTTGCAACTGAGAAGAACAATCAGCCAAGTGCAGCAAAAGAAAGAGTAGAAAAGAAGGACCTTGCTATCAAAGAGGTAAAGAAAGTTTCAAATTTTAGTTTAGAAAATTAAATTGCTAAATTAAAGTTTTAATTCGTTTGACTGAGTTGATTAATAACATCAGCTGTAAACACCAGGTGTCCAAAATTTTGCATATAGATCCTTTATCTAATATGGTCAATGTAGAATATGATCATCCTGAGCTCATTTTTGGCCCTGCCTTAGAAGGTCAATCTGAAGATAGTGAAGTTCCTCCATTTTATATAAGCCTTAGACTACACGAGTACATTCTCCATAATTCCATGTTCGACTCTAGAGCCTCTCATAATTTGATGCCAAAAGCCATTATGGAAAAATTGGACCTTGACATTACTTGAAAATATCATGACCTATACTCTTTTTATTCTAGTAGGTTCTGTTGTATTGGTCTCATCAAAGACTTGGTAGTATCTCTAGACCAGATCCTAGCCAAAAATGTTTTGATGGATATCGTTCTTGCTGATATTGTTAAGGGAATAAGTCCCCTAGGGCTTTGGGTCAGAACCCTATTAGAGCAAGAGTAATCTACAACAAGAAACGTGCATAAAACTCAAGCAACATGCTTAAATAAACTACGTATGCGAGGATGAACATACCCGGATGTCGTTCGTTTGGGTAGTTCCAGCTAGGGTTCAAACCCTTTGCAACTCCTAATGATATTCGAACCTGCAAATCAACTAATTCGAACACATAACAGCATATAGATAAAGAATGTTACTGAAATCAACTTTATATCATATAAGTAGATGGTTAGTCATACATTGAAATAGTCATTCATATATAAACCATCACAATAACATTTGATGCATAAAAAAAGTCGATATCAGGAACAAGACAACATTTCTTTTTATTGTAGAAAACTATAGTAAACATGGAAAGAGTTCACCTGAGTCTTCCTCTTCCAGCTCCAAGTGGAACCTTCCTTTAGGTCCATCCAGTCCCAGTCTTCAATAGCCTTCTTCCATAACCAATACCATGATATATCCAACAAGTGAAAGAATATCAACACCCAAGGAAACAAGGGTTTCATGAACTTGGGGAAGTGCTTGAAGCAAAGGGATACTTCAGACTTCATCAGGGGATAATCTTAGTATAATAATTCTATCTCTTCTCTCCTCCTTAAGGCTTTCCCATTGAAGTCTTTTTATACTTCTCCCAAATTAGTTTTTTAGTTGGGAAAAAATTGGGAATAGTTGGGCCATGGGCACCAGGAGGTAATCAATAGGTAAAACCCATGATCTCTGCCCATAGTTAAGGAAATTTGATTTTTTTAAGTGTTTTAATACATATACGTGGGTTGGGTATTGACTAACCCACGTGTACACACTTTTAACACATGGAAAAGTAGTGTACATGGAGTAAAACACTATTTTTAAAATATTTGGACCAAGTCTAGAAGGAGGGGTTTCCCTAGGCCATAAACCAAGCATCACAAATACCAAGGGTGATATTTGGAGCTATAACAGATGCCCGCTAATATATGAGGTCAGAAGGGGTACGTGAAGGCAGAGATGTATTAAGTATATGGAAAGGAAACCTCTCAAAAACTGAGAAGGACTTCACTAGATTTCAGCCTGCCAAGCCATCAAAAGAAGATCAGAAAGAAACAACTGTCTGAGGTGGGCATACCCATGCTCAGAAAAAGTAACGCATGTCTGCATATCAAGTACAAGTCGATCCACTATGTATACAAGTATAAGTAACTGAAAGTACACAATGGATCATTTGATCATGATCAAACAAGTACATGTCTGAATATCACATATAAGAAGATGATCAATGAAGATGAAAGATGAAGCTGATCACTGATGTCAAAAACTAATCCCAATAGTACCAAATGAACATGATGGAATAAGATGATACTACATCGCAAGTCGGATGCTAACATATAGGATGTCACCATGAAGGAATGCAACATATAATGTGGAATGGTGTCAACTAGTAGCAATAGGAGCAACTGACAAGTGAACCAAAGAATGTTGATGCAACCTAAGTTCTTCACTGACCACCGTGGTACATTTCTACACAATGGGAATAAATGATCTGAAGCTGACCATGTGAGAAATCATTTGATTATCGGTCGTTGATGTATATTGTTAACAAACGCGAGACTACTCACTGATAATGATAATGAGAGTGAAGGTACCTAGTACAATCTAACAAGTGCGAATAGATGAGCTGAAGTTGAACACCTGGAATAATCTATCAATTAGGAGCCAATGATTGTTTCCCATTGTCGAGAGAAAAGTATTTTCCACTAATGACTGGAAACCCCAAGGTATTGCCAAATGGACTCTAGATCTTTGCCCCAGAGCAATGAGTCATAGTCGATAGGAGAAGATCCGCTAGAAGGAAGGCATTAAGGCATCCTTCATCAATCTAGTGTGAGTGTAACCCATAGGCCAATAATGTGGAAGGAATCAGACGAAAAAAATATGTAGTAACCTGACTGAAGCACGTTTCTACCGTACACAAGATGTAGCTAGCGCACGATAGAAACCCTCTGAACCAACCAATAATGAAAGCTGACACAGAGGCAAGGAATCCATCAATAGGGCCAAATGGAAACCAAGGCACTACATGAATCCCAATGTGTGATAATAAAAGCTAATGTTGAACACAAGGGTAACCACTCAGTCAAAGATCCATGATATGGATCTATGCTGAGCACAAGGTGACCTATCAATAATGAAAATAGCTAGGGTGTGGCAAGCCTAGACCTTCTCAAACCGGCACGAGTAAAGGACCAATATAACTGATGTGATGACAAAAAAGATATTGACAACCAAGGATGGTTGATTGAAAAATAGGTCAAGAGACACTGCAGAGAGGTCGAATCAGGCTTACTTCCCTTGAACAAAAGCATGACTCAATTATGACTATGTGGCACCGTATGATAACTCCGTATAAATTCGTCATCTAAGAGGCACGAACGAAATCTCCATATGATTGGAAGAGATAACCAATTGGAGGAGAACTGACTCAATAACAAGGTTAAGGCGTACCTAAGTCAAACTAAATCCTGCCCAAATGGAGGAGAGACTTTCTTTTCAGTGATTTTTTCAAGGGCAACACAACTGACTCTAACTACCAAAAATATATGGAAATGTTGTCCCGTTCCCACTCTTTTTAGAATATATAATTTTTTTCTATTTTTTTTTTAAGCTGGAAAAATAATAAAAGAATGTTATAGTACAGTGGAAATAACGAGTGCTAGTGAAATAGATGATCTAGTTCCTAGGATGGGAACATTCCTATGCTCAATGCAGGGAGGTGAAGCTTGCCAAGGACACTCAAAGGGATGTTCCTTCCATGGGTCTAAGGGTGTGTCAAGTTGCAGAAGCTAAAGGATTGCAATTTTGAGTTTGCAGAAGACATGGTCAAAATGCGGCTTAAACACGAGTCCAAGTGAATCCAGCTCAAGGCCAAAAGGTGAAAATGGTCAAAATGCAATGCAATAGTACAAATCAAAACAAAGGAGCCTCTAGGGTATAAGGCTAGAACGAAGCGAAGAAGTAAAGAGGAATTAGTCTTCAACGCACAAGTCATGGCGGGACTAAAGAGGACTCCTGAGCCGACTCAATAAAACAACATGGGCAACCAATGTCAGTGAGGTGCTAACTATGATGCCCATGTAAAGGATGGCTCTACCATCATGTCATGATTTAAAAATCGGTGAGTGAACATGGTTTACTAACCATAACACCATGGGATCGACCCTATGGCAAGTGTATCAACAAATGGAGGCTAGTATGCAAAATGCAACTGAGAAAAATGGTTTCCCTAACCTATATGCTAGTGAGTAAATGATACCTGCCATGATGGGTCAACATTAATGGAACCGATGTGAAATTTCCGAAGAAGCGTCCAAAATGTCCTGGAAAAACAACCTATTCCCGACAATCCAAGCTCACAAGTTAAAAGATTCATGCAAAAGATCAATTTTTGAAAAAATTTGAAATTTTCAAAGCTTATAAAATGACTTTTTGACTCACCATTTGTACCATTTGTGTTGAGAGCAAAAGTTGTGAAGAAAAAAGAGCAAAATTTCCCCCCAAAGAATTGGACCATTCAAATTGGATCAAAATCATCAGGTAACCTCCAATTCTAGCTTTTCTTAATTTATGATTGTTTTTAGAAATTTTTATTGAGGTTTGACTATAGGAATTTATGTTAAAAATTTCAACTTGGCTTATACATGGGTTGGATATTATAGACCCATGTATACGAAGGCCCTCACGCGACTATGTGTGAAAGGGACCCGCGTATACATGGTTTGAAATTTCAACACAAAAATCTAATGGTTGAAACTTATTTTTCTTTCAGGATGACAACCACCTGGAGAGAGAGGGAGCATACTACCATTGATAATGAAGTTATGAATGATCAACAGGCCTTAGATGCATTGAGGGGATGTGGTTTGTTGAAATGTCTCAAAATGGCCAATATTAAGGCCAACATCCATTTTCTTGAAATGCTAATCCACTATTGGAGTATTGAAGATGATGCATTTATGATTGATCAAATTCCTTTGAGGATAGAGGTAGTGGGTATTTACTTTATCACTGGTCTCTCCCGGAGAGGAGAAGTTGTACATTCCACTGGCTAGACACGAGGTAGTCTCTTAGTAGAAGACTATGTACAGATATACTATCTTGGGCATTCGGAAAAAAATTGGAAGCCAGATTTCAATAAAACATGTGGAGAGCTTGTCCCTGAGGATCTTACTATTCACCATAGCCAGGATAAATGGATCAACCTCATTGCACCAACCATCATGAGTATCGATGAGCTTGGCCGTGGAGTGTCTCACCACTGTGTTTGATTGGTGTACACCTCTTCTTACCAATATGAAGAGCCAGTTGTCCTCCATTCGGAAAGGAAAAACCAAAAATTTTAGATATGGTATCATTTTGTGCTCTTTCTTCTTCGAGAAGGTTCCTGGGCTATGTCCCAGAGTATCAGTGTCTATCAATAGCCCCTGAGATCCTCGAATTGGTAGGTGGGCTAACCTGATGAAACGCCTTGGAGGCGGGGACGTGCTGAGGACTACTTTTGACGATGAGTTCTTCTCCTGGTGGGAACAATAAATAATCGTTGTGGACGACTATCCCTATGCTGGCATGGATTTCAAAGGAGATCCAGATTTGGTGCTGCCACCAAATGCAGCGTGGGAAGAGATAGGTAACCATTTTTTGAGTTTTTATCAATTTTAAATATTTTTTTATGTTTTTTAAATATGAACATGAACTTAGAAATATTTTTGATGGGACTAGAATACTGACATAAAGATCATGTTCCAGATCAGGGTCTAGTACACCAGACGGATTTCAACAGCATAGGGGTTGTGGAAGAGGTGCCAAAGAGGTGGCTTCTAAGACAGAGAGGGTCTTATACATAGTTTAAAGAAACTTGGTGAGATGGACTCACTAGGTACTGATGGTGGCTGTAGAAGACCTACCTGAGGAGATGCAGTGTCGCGTGGTAGGAGTACCACGAGACTTGGTTTGCATTCTTCGGCATGCGGCCAACGCAGTAGTCACCTACCTAGGTACTCATCCTGAGCCAGGTCATAGATAGACTCGACATGATTATGGACATTTAGTCCTGATTTTGTATATTATTTTTGAAACACTTTATGTACACATGGGTAGTTGTATGATATATATATATATATACATATATACAGTTCCAGATTTTTTATGTTTTTTTTTACCTTGATGAATGAATGATATGCCAATATAATGTCTGATTAGTGATAGAATCTGCTAATTAATTTTCAGATCGTGGAAAATGCAAATAAGTAATCAAAGTAAATGATCATTATAACATCCTCACTCTAAAAAATTGGTGATATAAATAATGATCCGAAACCCGATAAATGTTATTCAATTGTGACAATACCAGCTATGAGTCAAGATACACTACCAACAAATCAATTCCATAAGAAATAGCTTTGGATAGTAAATTAATGATGACATTATATTCGGAAATATTATTTGATGCAGAACTAATATATATGCCCCTTGACACCGTCAACTGATTAGATGGATAATAAATCACCCAAGCTACGGAAGCAAGGTTCCGAGTGTGCCAACTAGCATCATTGACGAATCTGAAATAGACCAAGTCATCCATCAACACCTGCTAAAGCAGATCAAAAAGTGTCGATATCACAAAAACTCCCGATAGAATATGTACAAAAATACAAAATATACAAAAATCCATTAGTCAGTTCTAACCTAAGCAAATTACTTCTTGAGGTAGAGCCCATTTTGGGGCTCCACGAACTTGTTCCCTTCAAAATCAACTAATTCACAAGCCCCTTTTCTTAAAACTCATTTCACTATAAAGAGACCATACCACATAGACTTGAATTTGCCTGCCCCTAAGGCATATTTATCTTGGTCATAGACCAAGACAAGGTCGCCTTCAGAAAAGACTTGGGGATGGACAAATTTATCATACTGAGTTTTAACCCTTTTCTTATGAGTCTCATTGATTATGGAAACATCTTGACACTGCTCATCGAGATGTTCCAAATGAAGGAGGCGCTCTTCGAGACTAGAGGTCTCTAGAAGGAGCTCAACAACTAGCTTAAGGGATGGAATTTCGCACTCAACAGGAAAAATAGATTCCAGCCTATAAAATAACTAAAAAGGTGTAAAACCAGTGGCAGTCTTTACCAAGGTTCAGTACGCCCAGAGAGTCGGATGCAACATGAGATTCCAATTGGAGCGATTTTTGTCAATTGTCCTTTATAGGATCATCTTGAGGGACTTATTCATGGCTTCGACTTGCCCATTGGCCTGAGGATAATACAGAGATGAATGCTCCTAATAGAAGCCCAATTTAAGAGCCAATTCAAACATCAATTGGTTCTGGAAATGACTGCCATGATCAGTGAAAATCTCTCTCAGCATACCAAAATGATAAATAATCTGATTGAATAGGAACAATGCTGCTATTTCTCTATCATTTTTATAAGTGGGCATGGCCTTAGCCCACTTCGTAAAGTAGTTTACGACCATTATAATGTACTTGTAATTTGCTGCTAAAGGTGGATTACAAGTAGTAAAGTCAATACCCCACTTTGTAAAAGGATCGACAGTGATAACAGGGAAAAGAGGAGTTGGATGTGTGCACGTCTTTCGAGTATAGACTTGACAAGGGTGGCAACATTTGACTACTTCAATACAATCTTTGAAAAGCGAAGGCCAAAAGTAGCCGACACACAATATTTTTTGGGTTGTTGCAAGCCTAGATAGATGACCATAACAAGCTCCACTATGGCAATCATTAAGCATAGTCTTTGCTTCCTCTAAGGTTAAACAATGCTTAAGGATTGAATCAACCCCTCGGTGATATAATGTATCACTAGTGATGACATAGTTCTTAGCTAGGTGAAGTAATTTTCGACGTTAATCCTTGGAGGAAGCAGGAGGGAACTTCGAAGTCTAGAGATAGATTATGATATCTCCATACCAGGGATCTTGTGAAGAGATGAGGAATAGATGTTCGTCTCAGAAACTTTCCCCATAAATGGTATTTTCTCCACAAGGTAGCTTGGAAATTAATTCCACAAAAACCAATGATTTCTTAGACTTGGCCGACAAGAACTCGAGATCAAATTCTTGTAAAATAACAATCCATTGATTGTACTTACCCCCAATCACTCGCCTACTAAGGAAAAATTGGAAATGGTTGACCACCGCTAAGACAAATGTTTTGTGTAATAGAATATAATGGCAAAGCCACTAGATAGCATGGACAACTGCCAAGGCCAGTTTCTCAACCAGAGAATAGCATAGTTCAGGGCCTACTAAGCCTCAAATCAAGTAGTAAATGACATGCTCTATGAGAGCATCATCTTCCTAAACGAGAGCCATACCTATGGTTGATTCTACGGCAGCAATATATAAAAGGAAATCCTTACCATAATCAGTGGACTCAAAAGTGGGGCAGATATTAACGCCTGCTCCAAGGCATCGAAAGATCGTTGCTCAAATTCATGCTGTAAAAATGGGACTCCTTTTCTAAGGAAAAGCATAAATTGTTTACTTATCTCAGCATAGTTCATTATAAATTGTCTCAAGAAATTTGCCTTGCCCTCTAGACTTTGAAGTTGTCAGATGGAATACGGGGGAGGCAACTAAATTATTGCCTCAGCCTTGAAGGGATCAACTCGAATCCCTTTAGTTGATACAATGAACCCTAGCAACTGACCAGATGTAATCATGAAAAGGCACTTATTTGGATTCAACCGGATCTTGTAGAACTGACATCTCCCAAAAACTAACTAAAGGTGGCTAGGATGATTGATTCTCTTTCGAGAACGAGTAGCTAAATCATCCAAGTATGCTTCGATGACATGCTTGATGTCATGGAAAGCATAAGATATGGCCTGTTGAAACGTGGCTCCAACATTTTTAAGACCAAACGGCATCTTTTGGTACCCCAGGGACAAATGAAAGTTGTCTTATGCTGGTCTTGTGGATGGATAGATATTTGATTATAACCGAAGAATTTGTCCATGAAGGAGAAAATCTCATTACCCACACATTCATTAACTATCTGATCAATAAACAGTGTGGCTAATTATCTTTTGGACAAGCTTTGTTCAAATCCCTAAAGTCAATGCACACATGGATCGTTCTTTGCTTTTTATCAACTGGGACTGGATTAGAAACCCAATTCGTTAGACAAACGAGGTATATGAAACCCACCTTGAGCAGCTTTTCTACTTCAGGTTTAATGGTTGTTGCTTTCTTAGGATTGACCAGCTGAAGCTTTTGATGAATTGGCTTAATGTTTTCATACGTCTTGATCTCATGTTGAATGATGGATGGATCAATACCGAGAATTTTGTTCATAAGACCAAGTGAATACATCCCGAAACTATTTAAAGAGGTCGGTGTAGATTTGAATCTCTTTAGGGGAACACTCGATTCCGATGAAGACATTTTATATCACATTAGGGTTCCTAGAGATGTTTATCGGTACGATTTTTGAAATGACCGACATATTACCTTCGGCACAAATGTGTGTTGGAGCCAAAGGGTTTGAAACTGTACAAACATTGCTATTAAGCAGATTGGAGAACCTGGATTTGACTTTTTGCAATGGGGAAAGAAAATATGAATGATGGTGCAAAATCTTCCCAAAGTCGATCTACACTTGTCATTGCTTCTAAGATTGCTTCCTCAGATGGTAAAACCATATCTAAGCAATCCATAGCAGAATTAGAGTCAAGGGTCCAAGCTAGGGCCACATGACCATCTAACTCTTCCTCTGGAAAAGGAGTAGGATGGTTGTCTACAGAGTTAACAATAGGCTGATATATAAGCTTTGTTGTAGACATAGGGAATGCCATTCCACCTACTTTTCCTTCATCTAATGTGGTTTTAGGCAATGGCAAGGTCGAAGGGTTTGAGAAATAACGAGTCCATAAGAACTCTCCACGTGAAGACTCTTTGGAAGATGAAATGGCATTGATTCTAGCTATAGGAGTGGGAAGATCAAATGTACCCATCAATGAAGAATACATCCCAACTCCTAAATTATCGATAGGTTGATGGGGGTTATCCACCAATGGAGCATTAGAATCCGAAGTTGCACGAGGGTCAATTGGAGAATAATCCAATTTATCAACTTTAACAATTCTCCCCTCACGAGCAAAATAAAGGACGTGAAACAGAGTCGAAACTATGACATCCATTTCATAAATCCAACTTTGTCCTAAGAGGAGGTTGTAATTGAGGTTGGCATCAATGATTTCTACTTTGACATTAACGACCTTTCCTCCAACACATATAGGAAAGGTTGGGATAATTCCATGTGGCCTATGAGAATGTCTATCAAGTGCTATCAAGAGAGTGGGTGAAGGGAACGTTGAAGGCGATCCAATGGCCTTCCAACATGACATAAACATTATGCACATGGAAGCTCCCTCATCTATAACTGTTCGAAAAACATTAGTTTTCCAGTAAGTAGACTTTATTTGGAAAGCCATATGATGAGGAAGTCTCTTTTTGACATTGAGCATATTAAAAGTGAGCAGTAAAGAATTTTTCGGATCGACTGCCCCGATCGTTGAAAGCAAAGCACTTCGTTGAGAAGAACACAACTGGAGTACCTCTAAAGTAGACATAATGCAAGTACTTTGACCTAGATCTTCAGCAATGGAGTAGTTATGGGCTGCCCTACTAGGGTTGATAGTCGCGCGCTTGGTGGAATCTTTCGGTATCCTAGGTATAGACTCGACAGAGGGTCGCTCAATATGAAGTGGATCCATAGTTCTAGGAACAAATTTATCCTTAGATGTTTTTGCTTCACCATAATCCCACGAACGTGTAGCCACATTTACATTAGAACTCATCATGAAAAAATTTGAGGAATTGTTCCCCTCCTGGTTGCCCCCTGCAGAGGTACCAGGATTTGAGTTCACGCTAGCAAGTAACTGCTACCCTTGGGGGAAAGGGTTAGTTAAGACAACTTGGGAGCTAGAAGACCGTTGCTGCACTAAAAAGCACCAAACACCTTGAATTTTTGGGCAGAGATGAGTAAAATGATCTCCACTGCATAACTTTCACGGAAATTTAACTTTCTTCTTAGACTCTTTTCCACCCTCACCAGCACTATTGCCAGGTTTGTTCACGTTACCCTTCCCATCCTAATTGTTGTTTTTACCTCTTCCCTTCTTCTTACCATTGAAATTTTGATTTCCTTTGGGGTTAGAAACCTGAACGAAATTTACGGAAGAAGGTTGAGAAGGTGTAGGAGTAGATGGTGCAGCTTGATTGGAAGAAGCAGTCTGTAGAGACAACTGCTGCAATTGGTTCAAAAGGTTCACCGCATTTGCATCAATCGATCCAGCAATACCATCAGCACGAGGGCTTGGATTTGGTTTGGGTATATCAACCATGGATCTAGGAGAATCAGGCAATATTTTTTGAACAGTCCCAAACTGAGAATATATCAGTTCTAACTGCTGGGTGTGAAAGATAGCTGACTCTTCCAAATCGACACTGAACATAGAAACATCCTTCGAGATCTTGGGTTGTAATGATTTTAAAAACCATTCAAGATGGAATTCAAGTGGAATTTTGGATTTGATGAGAACCTTTCTCTATCTCCATTCCTGGATCTGATCCTAAATGTGAGTAGCCATGTCTTGGTCAAAATTGGCCAAAAATTCAGTTCCAGCATCGTAACAGACAGGCAACTAGAAATGGTTTGAGAAAATGTTAGCCAAATCAGAGAAAGAAGTAAAAGTGCACCCTCACAACTCTATATACCGCTTAGGCACATTTCCTGTTAAGGTGCACTAAAATAACCTCAACCTGATTGAATCATCGACCAGGGAGTTCGATGAGCACCATAAATGGAATGTGGTTACATGATTGCTAGGGTCCTCACCGCTCTTCCCTTCAAATTTTGGAATATCCAATGGGAGTTTGGTTGGGACCGGAGGCCAAGCTGGATTGTATCTCTTTGGATTGTTTGTCAACTTAGTCAATTTTGGCAGATTAAGCATGGCCAGAAAAGGAAGTCACGGAGGAGCTTGGGGATTCCACCTAGATTGGGCTGGGTTCCAAAAAGTTTGAAAGGAATGACCTGGATATTGAAAGGCACCAGGTTTCCCGAAGTAACTGGTATAACCTACTAAACCAGAAGGTGAACCTTGTGGTCAAACAAAACTCGGAGTTTGACTAGCTCCAATCGAAAACCGTCCATAATCGTCAAAGTTTTCCCCTAACAAATTATTGTAAGGAGCTGACAACCCCTAGTAAGGGTTTGAAGCATTAGCTAAGGGTGGAAAACTTCGAAATGAATTGATTGAGGAATATGGCACATTCCTTTGTTGGTTGAAAAATGGATTCCAAACTCCTACCCCAATAACTGCAGGGTTAATCCAACTCTGAAAGGAATTGCTACCTTGACTCGTGAAAGGAAAAGCAATAGATCCTACCATAGAATTGGAATGTGGTATATGACCACTTCCAAAAGGGAAACCCTAAAAAGAATCTAACCCAGTCATCATGGATGTGGAGGCAGTTGATTGTACATTCAATGGAGTTGAAGGAATACCTTGAGAGGTCATTCCAAAAGGGAAGAATCCAAAACTGGATGCATTAACACGGGAACTTCCACTCGTTCACGGAATGGAAGTGGACCCAAATAAGGATGTGCTAATAGTAGACCCAAATAAGGATGTAGAAGGGATGGAAATAGTTCCTCCCCCTTGTACTGATATAGGAGTCTACATACTCATAGCACTCGTGGTGGATTCCATGCTTCCAGTAGTGGTCATCGAAGGGATAGATGTGTGTGGACCTAGGCTTGAAGGCCTGTGTGTCGAAGTTCCCATGTATAACAATATTTTTGGATGATCATAAGGGAGAGGAGAATTCAAAGCCACAATCGACTCTGAGAGCTCTTCTACCTCAATATTGTCTTCCGACTAGAAGAGCACTCAAGAAAGAACTGGTATGTTCCTCTCTAGCTCTGTAGTAGTACCAGGTCTATCTTGTACACTAATGCCCCCAAGTGGAGGATCAATCTCTAATGTGCCAGCTGCCACTGGTTGAAAAGAACTGGTAGAATTGCTCCTATCCCTTCTAGGAGAAGGCTCTGGACTTGCAGGTGAAAGCCCACAAAGTCTATGGGACTGTCTAAGTGATCGGTCAGCCATTTTGAATTATTTTAATAAGATCTACTTAAAGACTCAAGAAAATTGAAAGCACCAACTAGGAGCATAGAAACACACTAAAAATGTCCCTAAAAAATTCAGCAGTCAAACAACTTCTGAGTATTTCCACCCCAGTTGATTAGGATCGGAGACCAAAATACAAGAAAGTGAATAAAAGGGGCCTTCTAAAAATAGTCTGGGGTAATTATGCCCCAGGTGTACTAGCGAATGTATCAGAGGTAGTTACATTGAGCTCCAAACTATAGCCTTTGTTTGTGCAAACCCCCAAGCTTCGCAAGGGTGCCCTCTAGAAGTACCATTGAACATGATGCAACGTCAACCTCAGGTGCCACAGGATTCCCCTCTACAGCCACCTGTGTAGATCCCTAGGATTGGCAGCTAAAGACACCAACTCGTATCAAAAGATGGGCATAATAGTTGTCAGGTAAGATTTGATAAGTAAGAGAGGGGGTATCTCTCGTCGTTATCTTCAAAAACCCTCGTGCTTAACTCCCAGTCAAAGAGCTTTCCCAGTCTCCCTAACGCCATTGGATTTCACTCTTTATTCAAACTTCTATGTTTTACTATTTAGAGTAACCTTGGAGAGTTTACTCCCCTCTTGCCTAATCTAAGGCCCTAGATAAACCTAAAACTTGTTGGTGTACACTCATTGACAATATAAAAATTTCTAGTTTATTTTATTAAGTGCTTGATTTTAAGTGGTTGTTCTTTTAAGTCAAAGGGACAATATGGAAATGAAACCAATGGTGTTTTTTATGACGCAAAATAAATTAATGAAAAGCTAACTTATGTGCAATGCACTTGTTTGTTCTTCGATGAAAAGCAACTTCTACTTGGGTTCTAAGAAACTTCTATAAAGCAAATTTTTATTTTCTTTTCTTTTCTTATAGCAGACTTCACACTCACAAAAACTAAAAGACTATCGATGCTTTAATAATGAAAAACTACCCTAATACTATGTGTACATGATAATGCAAAATTCTAGATTACTCTAAGAAGAGATTAAAGCAATTGTTTAAAATTTTTTAATAATCCAACTTAAATATTTGAAGAGAATGCAGGTTTCACATACAAATTTTCCTCAAAATAAGCAAGGCAAATCTCGAAAAATCACAATTCACTTTCACAAAACCAAAGAAACCAAAATCAAATTCGGCAAAAGAAAGCAAATTTTTTTTTTTGAAGAACTTTTCCTTTTCAAGAAGCAATAAAAACAACTTTTCAAAAGAACTCAAAATGCTACCAAAGACCCAAAAACTGAAAGCAAAGCACAAGGAAACTTTGTAAGTTACCAATTCAACATGAATGAGAACTTGAACAAAATATGTGTTTCAAATTGCATTAAATGATCCAAAAGCAACAAAAAGAGCTTGGAGAAACTGATCAAGAAATCAGGAAAGACACACTTTCAAATTCAACAATAAGAAACTTTCGAAAGGAAAGAAAAAGTGTATGGCCACAAAAATCACTAGAAGCAAAGCAAATAGAGCAATAATGAAGTTTTAAACAAACATCGCAAACAATCATCTGTCCCGGAAGACCAGAACAATCAAGAACCTCTATAAGAAGCCTTGTGTGTTCAAACACAAATCATAAAACTCACTCAAAAGCAAACCGAGGCCAAAAACTTTTCAAAGCAGGAGAGAATTCAAAACAGTAAGCTCACTGAATAATTAAAATTAGAAGATAGAAACTAACCACTCAGAAACCACACAGACCAAGAATCCAATCTTTTTGGGCAGAAAGATTTGAAAAAAGCATGCAAAAAATTGTATACGCGACAATGTCCCTACACAGGTTTGTGTACACGTGCTTTTGCCAAAAGGAACTTGCATATACATAGTTTCAGTTCACAGAAACAAGCATGTGTATGCTTCTATAAACATGCAAAGGTGTGTATATGAAGTTTTACAAGAAAAATAAAAAATGAGACCTGATGGAAAAGATCAAACTTGAAGTCTAAGTTCCTACAAGAGCAGGTAATACAGTCACAACAAGAAAACTAAGAATTGAGCCCTTATTAGCACTGAATAACCCAAACTAGGAATAACAATATTGCTATCCCCAGTGGAGTCGTCAATTCTGTTAAGGGAATAGGTCCCCTAGGGCTTTGGGTCAGAACACTATCAGAGCGGGAGTGATCTACAGCAAGAGACATGCCTAAACTCAGGAAACATGGTTAAATAAACTAACTATGTTAGGATGAACATACCTGGATATCCTTCGTTTGGGTAGTTACAGCGAGGGTTCAAATCCTCTACAATTCCTAATGGTCTTCGAACCTAGAAATCAACCAATTCGAATACACATAGCAGCATATAGATAAAGCATTTTAGTGAAATCAACTTCATATCATATAAGTAGATGGTTAGTTATACATTGAAATAGTCATTCATATATAAACCATAACAATAACATCTGATGCATAAACAAAGTCGATATCAGGAACATGACAACATTTCTTTTTATTGTAAAAAATTATAGTAAACATGGAAAGAGTTCACCTGAATCTTTCTCTTCCGGCTCCTAGTGGAACCGTCCTCCAGGTCCGTCCAGTCCCAATATTCAACAACCTCCTTCCATAACCAATACCATGATATCTCTAACAAGTGAAAGAATATCAACACTCAAGGAAACAAGGGTTTGCTGAACTTAGGGAAGTGATTGAAGGACAGGGATACTTTAGACTTGATCAGGGGATAATCTCAGTATAATAATTCTATCTCTTCTCTCCTCCTTAAGGCCTTCCCATTGAAGTATTTTTATACTTCTCCCAAATTAGTTTTTTAGTTGGGAAATAGTTGGGAACAATTGGGCGCTGGACAGGAGGAAGTAATCAACAGGTAAAACCCTTGACCTCTGCCCATAGTTAAGGAAATTTAAATTTTTTAAGTGTTTTAACACATATACGTGGGTTGGGTATTGACTAACCCGCATGTACACGATTTTAACATAGGGAAAAGTAGCATACAGGGAGTAAAACATTGTTTTTAAAATATTTGGACCAAGCCTAGAAGGAGGGGTTGCCCTAGGCCATAAACCAAGCATCACAAGTACCAAGGGTGATATTTGGAGTTATAACATATATTCCACCACGGTTTGGTATGATTCTATCCAGATCATGTGGTGCGAAACATAAAGGAACTTTACAACTTGATTTCTCTTATGCTACCATTCTTGTGTTTGACCAATTGAGAAAACTATACAGGCAGAAGAAAATGAAATACATGATTACTAACAAAGAGAAGCCACTTAATCATCCAATAAACACTGTACATACAGTTTTAGAATCATTTGTACTATATTTAGATAATGGTTTGAATGATGTTGATAGTCAATTAGTTGAAGTAGAAGATGTTCCAGAGATTTTAGAAAATTTTAGAGCAACCCTTGATTAAGAAATACAGAAAATAGGAAGCTCTTCTGAGCAGTCCACATACGAGCAACAAAAAGGCAGTGAACAATAGAAAAATGAAGAGATTAGTCAAGGTAAGGAAGAGAAGGAATCATAATTTCAGCATCTAGAAGAAGAAGCAAGTCTTTGGAGCATGGATTTTGACGGAGCCGTGGGTAAGGATGGTGTGAAATAGGAATTTGGATTCAGAGCCTTACTATCCAGCCTGACAAAGTCCCTAGTAATGTTAGAGTATTTTCTTGCAAATTGGTTTTTGACTGCCCTAACAATGAAGTGGAGTATGAAGCTTTGATTGTAGGTTTGAAAATTTTCAAGAAGTTAAATGCAAAAACGATTTCAGTCTATCGAGATTCAAAGCTGGGAATTAAGTAGGTAAAGGGAGAGTATCAAGCAAAGCACCCATTGATGAGAGCCTACAGAAATGTATTCCTAGACATATTACGAACGTTTCCTGATTATACTTTTGAGAGTTGTACCCCAGACTCAGAATATTATTGTAGATTCACTCACCACTGCTGTAAGCAATTTGAAGATCCTAATGAACTCCAGCAACAAGTTTGGAATTCATGTCAAACACCGGCTTACTGTTCCAGATAATTTAACGTATTGGCAAGTGTTTTAGTATGATAATGAAATCAATACATTTTTTCAAAATGAAGGAAATTACAAGGATGCTTCAATAGATGATGACTATGATACCGATGAACAAGAGATTGAGGTGAACTAGACGGAAATATTGCAGCTGAAAGACAACATTATTCGTAAAGGTCTCATACTTTTAGAAGAACTTTTTGATCAAGATGATGTGGCTAGAAAGCCGAGCTTGGTGCCTATAGATAAAGGAGTTGAGGGTGTCAATGTTGGGACAAAAGAGAAGCCCAATTTTGTGAAATTGTCCAAAACAATGTCTCTCAAGGTAAAGACTAAATATATTAGATTGTTATATGAATTTTCTGATGTGTTTTCTTGGGATTATTCAGATATGAAGGTGTATGACAAAGATATAATTCGGCACACAATTCCCATCAAGCCAAATCAGAAGTTGTTCAGACAGAAATTGAGAAGAATCAACCCAAAATTGTTGCCTTTCATTGAAAAAGAGGTAAACAGATTATTTAAAGCTTGTATAATTGTCCCAATCAGATTTTCTAATTGGATTTTGAATTTGGTTCTGGTACGAAAGAAGACTGGAGAAATAAGATCGTGTATCAATTTCTAGAATCTTAACAAGGTATCCTTGAAGGAAAATTACCCACTTTTGAAGATGGATCATATCCTGTAAAGAATGGTTGGAGCATCGCGCATGTCACTACTCGACAGGTATTCAAGTTATAATCAGATCCTGGTGAATGAAAAGGATCGGGACAAAACTGCATTTACAACACCTTGGGGAACTTTTCATTATGCTAAAATGCCATTAGGTTTGAAAAATGTTGGAGCCATGTTTCAACGAGCCTTGGACATCTCTTTTGCTAACGAAAAGGATATATTTCTTGTTGTATATTTAGATTATTTGACAATGTTTTCAGGTTCTACTGATGAGCATCTACACCATTTAAATATTGTGTTTTAGATGTAGGAAGTTTGGGATATCTCTTAATCCAAAGAAAATTATTTTCGCCATGGATGAAAGAAAGCTTCTTGGTCATATTATCTCAAAAGAAGGAATTCACATTGATCCTTCATGGGTGGAGGCAATTCAGCAAATAAATTTTCCCCGAAACAAGAAGGAGATACAAGTTTTCAGTGGTAAGATGAATTTCTTACACATATTCATTCCCAATATAGTTGAACATTTAAGAGAAATAACTAACATGTTGAAAAAGGAAAACATTGTAAAATTTACAAAGGAGGGAATGAAGTCATTTAATCTGGTAAAGTATGCTTTATCTACAGCCCCGGTCTTGATTAGTCTTGATTACACTCAATATTTTATCATATTTTCATTTGCATCTGAGGATACCCTAACTCCAGTATTGATGCAAAAGAGAGATCAGCTGGAGAATCGCATTTCATTTTTCAGTAGGACTATCAAGGATGCTACCTTGTGGTACAATATAATTGAAAAACTGACTCTTTCTCTTGTCAAAGCATTGGAGGATTTCAGAGTGTACATTCTACACTCACACATTATAGCATATCTTCCCAATGCAACAGTAAAGGATGTGCTGGTACAAACTGATCCGGAAGGAAGGCGAGGAAAGTGGATTGCAACAATTTTGGAATATGATCTGGAGATTAAATCCACAAAGCTAATCAAAGGACAAGGCTTGGCGAGGCTAATGGCTGAATCAAATCTGCATGCTTTAGATATCAATCTCATCGCAGCCATGTCAGTAGATGAAGAAGAAGGCTCTCTCATTCAAGTGTCTGAAATGTTTCTTCAGTCACCATTGTATTCAGACATAGTGTATGTACTTTAGCACTTTCCTCCACCTCCGGGAATGACAAAGAACAAAGGTAGATCACTCAAACTCAAAACTGCAAGATTCTACATTCTAAATAATGCCCTTTATTGGAAAGATCTAGGAGGTGTGTTACTTAAATGTTTGGTTGAAGATGAAGCTTAGCAGGTGATGTATGACTTTCACAAAGGTGATTGTGGTGGTCATTTGTTCTGGAAGACAACAACAAACAAAGTGTTGAGAGCAGGTTACTACTCATTGACTCTATTTTCAAATGTTTACAAAACATTCATGAGCTGTCATGAATGTTAGATCTTTCAAGGGAAAACAAAATTTCCGCCTCTTCCTCTGAAACCTGTTGAAGTCAATGCACCATTTCAATAGTGGGGACTTGATTTCATCAGGGAACTTCATCCAACATTGTCGGCACAACACAAATGGATCCTGACAATAACCGATTACTTTACTAAGTGGATTAAAGCAATTCCAACCACACAAGCCATAGATATGGTAATTATCCAATTTCTAGAGTCAAATATTTTATCTCGTTTTGGTTGTCCTAATAAAATCATCATAGATAATGCATCCGTATTCAAATCAAAGAGGATGATCAAATTTTGCAGCAAGTATAACATCACTTTGGGTCATTCTACAGCATATTACCTGTAGGGAAATGGTCTAGTTGAATCATCAAATAAGTCTTTGGTGAAAACCATCAAGAAGATGCTAGAAACAAATAAGAAAAGTTGGCACACGAAGTTGGTTAATGCCTTATCGGCTAACAGAGTAAGCCAGAAGAAATCCATAGGTATGTCTTCATTTGAATTAGTTTGTGGCATTGACATAGTTTTTCTGACATCTCTTGTAGTTCCAGTTATGAGACTGTTACGGTAGGCTGGCAGTGAAGAGGATGAATTTTAGCGAAGAATCAATTAGATGATTCATCTGCAGCAAACAAGGGATGAATTTTTTCAAAACACTTTCAGATTACAGGAAAAGAACAAGAAGATCTATGATCGGAAAACTAAAGTAGACAAATTTCAGCTAGAGGATGTAGTGTTGCAGTGGGATGCTCAGAATGAGGATAAAGGAAAGCACAGTAAGTTCGAGAGTCAAATATTTTATCTCATTTTGGTTGTCTTGATAAAATAATCACAAATAATGCAACCGCATTCAAATCAAAGTGGATGATCAAATTTTGCAGCAAGTATAACATCACTTTGGGTCATTCTACAACATATTACCCATAAGGAAATTGTCTCACTGAATCCAAAGAAGTGTTTCGTGAACATCATTAACAAGATGCTAGAAACGAATAAGAAAAGTTGGCACAGGAAGTTGGTTAATGCCTTATGGGCTAACAGAGCGAGCCAGAAGAAATCCATAGGTATGTCTCCATTTGAATTAGTTTATGGCATTGACATAGTTTTTCCAACATCTCTTGCAGTTCCAATTATGATACTATTATAGGAGGCTTGTAGTGAAGAGGATGACTTTCAACAAAGAATCAATTAGATGATTCATCTACGAAAAACAAGGGATGAAGTTTTCCAAAACACTTTCAGATTGCAGGAAAATATCAAGAAGATCTATGATCAGAAAACTAAAGCAGACAAATTTTAGCTAGAGGACGTAGTGTTGCAGTGGGATGCTTGGAATGAGAATAAAGGAAAGCATGGTAAGTTCTACAAAGGAAAGAATGCCTTTCTGTTCAAGTAGATGGATGGTCAGGATTGTTCAGGAGGGCCAGTAAATGGTAGGCTCCTGAAGCACCACTGATGAGCCCCATAAATGGGTAATTATATGTGCTCATTTTTCCTCCTAACATAGTTAAATCAACCATTCTGTTAGTTTATTGCATGTTTTTTTATTATATTTATGCTTATGGAGTGAGTTGGGTTAGTTATGATGCCATGAGGTCTAATATGTGTTTAATGCATATTTTTCTTGAATTTTGAAGACAAAGTCAAATATTTAAGGGATAATTGGCAGCAATAATTCGAAGTGGACAAACGAGAGGGTTTATAGGAGGGAATCCCCCTTATTTATTACTCCCCACTTCGAATTCTCCTTCATGCAGCTCAGAGCATAAACATCCAAATCAATGCACTAGGAGGCAGCCAAGCAAGTGGAAGATAACTTATGTTTATCTCAAGTTTTGGAAGTCAAGCCTCCTTGATTTTAAGGAAGCTGTTGGAAGCTTCAGTTGTATAAGTAGAAAGAACTAAGGCCTCATTATGGTCGAATTTTTCTTGAATTTTTGCTGCAATTTTTCTCTACTCAACTTCGAGTTTACTTTTGGTGACAATTTCATGTAATCCTGTTACTATTTTGATAATAAAGATGATATTCCTCTTGAGCTAGCACTGAGTTACCTCAGAGGGTTGAAGCTCTTGGGTTAGGGCCCAATCCAAGCAGCCAAGCTCCTCTTGTTTGTATTGATATTCTTTGTTTCAGTTTATGGATTAGTTGTTGTTAGATGAAGTTCTTTCTTGGTTAAGAATAGGTTGATTTTGGTGATTTAGAAGGTTGTTTCCATTTTTGTTTCCAATAGTGGGTTAAATAGTGATAAAAATAAGATAAAAAAGGCCAACAATAGTGCCTTGGCCTCCTTTCCTCCCTTTGGGACCATGAACTGAGGCCAAGAACTTCTTACTGCCACAAAAACACAGATTTTCCTTCTCCATAGGATTTCTAGTGTTGCAGTTTGTTAGAAGGTTAATGCTTTGCTTTAGATCTCTTTCACCAAGCTCATTATATCTTTACAATAAGTCTTCTTCCATGCTTTCTCTCATTATAGAATTTTTCAACATTTCTCTCCATAGTTCATAATGTAGATTAGCTTGATGCAAAATTCTATCTTCTTTTTTATTTACTTAATTTCCTTGCTTGCTTGAATTCATTGTTTGACTGTCAATTCTTTTGTAGCAGATTTCTTCTCACAACAGGTTAGCCTATCAGCCATCACATTCTCTTCCTGATCTATGCCCTATAGGTTGCCCAAAGTTCACTTCAAATTTGCCTTAGTTTTCTGCGTTTTTCCGTAGGATTTCTTCCTCTCTCTCGACCATCTTTCGCTCTCCTAGTGATCCTTAGTGAACCCTAGGCATCCTAACACATCATCCCAGCCTTCATCTACCCTTTCCAACCACTTTCACACCTTCAAAACCTTGAAAACTACTCTCGGCATCCTCCTGTAGACCTCCTATAGATCTCCTATGTCCTCTTGAATATTTTCCTGTAGGCTTTCTTTTGAAGGCCGAGTGTGGGAAAAGCCTTCGGAAGGCCACCCAAGACCTCCTAGGACCCTTCTACACCATCCTACATCTCCTAAAACACCAATTTTAGCCTTCAACACCACCTATTCTCTTCCACCTTCACACAGAATAAAATACATGCATGTCAATTTCACATAAAAATACATAAAAATCCAAAAACATGTTTTTTTGCTCATTTACTCCTAGAAATAGCTTTAGTAGATGCTGCTTACTTTCTTCAGTAGGTAATAACATTCATTTCATGGTTTTCATAGTGTTTTCTACAAAAGTAGGATTAGTTGGTTAGGTAGGGTTTGCTACGTTTACTTTACATCTTAGTCCTTTTCTTTTCTATAATTAGAGTAGCCTCTGTAGAGTAAGCTTTCCCTTCTTTAATCACACATAAAGCTTTTCTGGAATCCATAGAAGTTGGCTTGACCTCCTAGTGACCTTGTGCTAGCTGACCAAATGACAGCCTACAGTAAAAACTAGTACTTGTGCATACAACACCATCGCTTTCAAGTTTGTTACGAACTACCAGGTTGATAAGAGTAAAGTAGGTAGCCCAAGAGTTGCAACATTATTGCTACAATACTGGTTCTCACCACTTTGTGGTGTCGTTGCCAGGGAAGCATCAGAGTATTTTGTGACTATTACTTTCTTCTATTTTCTATCACAACATTATGCTGAGTAGTTTATTTAAGCAAAAGTACAATAGTTGTTTTTTTCAGTTTCTGCATTTCCTTGCTTTCCTTTTGAATTCTGCAAATTTCATCTCAGCAAAAGTAGAATAGTTGTTTCTTTCAGTTTATGATTTCCCTTACCTTCCTTTTCAATTCTGCAAATTTCATTTCCACAAAGTTCATTTCAGTTAGTTGCAATTTGCGTTATTCAATCCATTTCAGTTTTGCAGGTACAATCAGTGAAAAAACAAAAACCAACCAAAAATATTTTCTTTCATGCCTCAGAGGAATAGAGATAATTTAGGAAAATTCTTGCCCAACACCCCACTACATGAAATAGCCAACCTTCTCTCTTCTTCAATGGAATTGATCAAGAAGAACATTTAGGTGAACAACCTGAGGTATTTGAAGGACCTATAGGGGAAGAAGAAGAAGAAAACATCCCTCTTGAGCCAATGGCTGAAAACAAAAATGCTAGGGGAAATGGAGAAAGAATAGAGGGTACCTTTCCCATCTGGGAGACCAATGGGGATACCAAAATGAAGAATATAAGTCCTTCAGTCCTACCTCACTTCCATGGTTTGACTACAGAAGATCTTGACACCTTCTTGTTTGAGTTTGTTGTCATTTGTCGAACCTATGACTATGCAAAAGATGAGAAAAAGTTGAAACTATTCCATTCTACTCTCAAGGATGCAGAATTGCATTGGTTCATGGGGTTATTTGGCAATAGCATCACAACTTTGGCTCAGATGAAACAAGCCCTTAGTAACAAGTATGGAGACTATTGTAGGTCAAAAGATACCAAGGAAGAAATCTTCCAATGACCTTCTAGAGTTGGTTCTGCTCAGGGGAATCTCGGATGACCTTCCAGACACCCTCCATCTGCTGGCTAGGGGAGACTTCTACCAACTACCTTATGAGGACATAAAGACTATCTTTAGAAACCATTCTAGAGAAGCTAGAAAGAGAGATAGGGGGAGTCAATCCATAGCTAGTACCTCCTCTTCCAATTCATCCATCAAAGGTGAACTTGGAAACATGTTGGAAGACTTCAAAAGTGATATGTTGCAAATTCTTGCCATGCAAAAGGATACCTTGCACATTAAAAGGAAACGAGAGGAAGTAGAGAAGGCTTTGGCCATCTTTTGTCCTAGATGCACCAGGAGTAATCTTAGGAAGAAATGTCAATTGAACTCTACATAGGTTTGTTTAGTTTGTGAAGAAGATCATTCTATAGATAAGTTCTCTTCCTTGGCCACACTTAAAGTTATATACTAGGGGGCTGAAGGAGCCATTAAACCACTCTATTTCATGAACCAAAGGAGACTGCATGGACCTAGAGCATACCAACAGGGGATGCAAGGGACATCTCAAGCATACTACAACCCAAACCAAGTCACTTCCATACCTTCTTGGGGCCCTCCTGCTCATCCTTCCTGGTCCACACCTCCTCCTTGGTTACTTTCCATCTCAATATCATGTCCAACCAGATGCTCATTCATTTCAATCCTATGCTTAGCTGTAACCTTAGTGGAATGCATCTCATCAGTGGTGGAGGCCCCAGTACGACTCTGCTCCCACTCATTTGCCTCCACCACCTGCTCAACCACAACCATTTCCTCCTGCTCCACCAAGGCAACCCCAAATGCCTACCCAGCTGAACCTGAACCCAAACAATAGACAAGCTCAATAAATATATAGTGGGGAACCATCATGTCCCACCTATGCTATGGAGATTTAGGAGATTAACCTACGATCTAGGAAATTTCTCCCAGATAGTCAGCCTCCACCTAGGGAGGTTGAGCAAGAAAAAGAGGAAAGTGAACCTAAAGCAATTCCACCCTTTCATGAGAGACTATCCAAGACAACATAGCCTACCCCAGAAGAAACTGAAATTCTGGGAGAATTGAAACAGTTATGTGTGAAGATACCACTTATCCAGGCCATAAAAGTTGTGCCTATCTACAATAGGTTGATCAAAGAGAAGTGCTTTAGGCATCCATGAAGGCACAAGAGAGATGCCCCAACCATCAATGTCATAGGAAAACTATCTGAGCTGATGTTGGGGCAAGTAATCTGTCCAAAATATCTGGACCCTGGAAGCCCAATAGTGGATGTCCACATCAATGGCACCATGATCCCACATACCTTGATTGATCTGGGAGCTGCCATTAATGTGATGACAAAGGACATAATGCTCAAACTTAACCTTTAGGGCTCGTTGAGGAAGACCATGACAGTGTTGCAGTTAGTAGACCTCTCCACCATGACCCCTAAGGGGATTATAGAAGATGTGATGGTCTCCATTGATTCTTGGGAGTACCTTGCTAATTTCTTAGTTCTCTAGATGAATGCAAAGCTCACTGGGTATCCTCTCATCCTGGGTAGACCTTGGTTGGCTACTGCCGATGCCTACATCAGTTTTTAAGCTGAGAACATGACCATTAAGAATGGGCATATGTCCAAATAGTTGATCCTATACCCTCCTACCCAACCCTTGCTAGAACATTATCTACCTCTCTAGTTGGAGGAGGAGGATGAGGATGAAATCTATTCTGCACCACATTGTGCATTAGAAACTATAATGGGGGGAAAACCGCAAGATGAAGACGATATCATTGAAAGTTTAATTCAGAATCCACCCCCGAGTATCTTACCATTAGAGGAAATAGTGAAAGAAACCCAAAAAATCCCCTTAATTGATCTCTGTGTGGCTGACTTGATCTCTCTCCATGTTAAGAATATAGAGTTCGGCCCAGAAAGAACCTTGAAAATAAATCCATCCCTATCCACTTCCTAGGAGGAGCTATGTAGCTTGTTGAGAAAAAATTTATATGCCTTCGCCTGGAGTTATAAGGATATGAAGGGAGTGCACCCTTCAGTATGCAACCATCATATATACATTAAGGAAGATTGCAAACCAGTCAAGCAGCCTCAAAGGAGGATGAATCCAGCAATTAAAGACATTGTTAAGAAAGAGTTGCAAAAATTACTTGATGTAGGATTCATCTACCCCATCTTTAACAGTGAATGGGTCTCTACTTTGGTGCTAGTTCTAAAGAAAAATGGCAAGTGGAGAATCTATGTCGACTATCGAGAATTGAAAAAGGACACTAAAAAGGACCATTTTCCTTTGCCTTTCATAGATCAAGTGTTAGATGGTCTGGTAGGGAAGAAGTTTTTTTCCTTCCTAGATGGGTTTAACGAGTACAAGCGGATTCAAATTAGTTGGGAAGACCAAGATAAGACCACTTTCACTTGTGCCTGGTCCTTCCTTTTGGTTTGTGTAACACTCCATCCACTTTCCAAAGAGCGGTATTGAGTATATTTTCTGAATTGGTTCATGATGTAGTGGAAATATATATGGATGGTTTTACTCTTTATGGTTCTAATTTTCAAGAATATTTATCTAACCTAGGAAAAGTTTTGGATAAGTGTATTGAGATGAATTTGTCCCTTGGTCCAGAAAAATGTGAATTTTTTATGATTGAAGGGACCTTGCTAGGTCATGCAATATCTCAACAAGGATTGCAGGTGGACCCCAACAAAATTTCCATCATCCAGAGGGTCCCACCTCCTCAAATGGTGAGAGATGTTAGAAGTTTCTTAGGCGTTATTACCGAAGATTCATTAAATATTTTAGTAAGCTAGCCTCTTTGTTGTTTGGTCTTCTAGGTAAAGATTTCGAATTTGTACGGTCGGAACACTGTCAAAAAGCCTTAGATACTGTTATCACTCAGGTTGTTCCCTATGAAAGTTGTAAGAAAGGGAATATGAGCGAGGTAACCATAGACCAATATTTTAGACACAGATTCTAGCCAATCTACATCTAGAGAGGGCTCTCTCTTTATGATTTAACTTTGTTTTGAAAGATGTTATCTAGTTATGATGTTCAGGGTTTTTTTTTTTTTATTGTTGGATGGTGAGATTCAATAAAACAGAGGTATAAATCTGAGAAGTTCAGTCCATTGGGCTAATGGAGTCTATGAATATGGATTGCTGGATATGGTTTTATAATAGATGATGGCAATACAGAGCAAGGTAATCAAACATGAAAAAAAAATTAAAGGCCATAATCAGATGGGATGGACTCTAATGGATGAAGCGCACTTAATAATCCTTCATCATATAGACAAAGGGAAAGTGAATGATTACTGCTAAGAAGTAGTTAAGAATTCCTTAGCACATAATCAAAATGATAGAATTAAGGGAAACATGAGAAATTAAGAATTCACTGTTTATACTTAATTCTGAAGAAAACACAGAGAATAATAAAGACTGAAAACATAGTGCAGTTAAACAAATTCTGAGTTAATCTTTCTCTTTATTATTCAGAGCATGAAACATAGATGACATAATAGACGAGAAAACGATAAAACAGGAGATATAAGGGTACTCATTGATCCATAGTTTGATTCAAGAATTCTGTAGCAAGTCCTCTGCTATTAATTTCACATCCACAGAGTCGAGCAATAATGGATTCCAACAACTTTTGTATTCAGAAAATTTCAGTATTAAAGTGCAATCTAAGAAATGCATCACCGACTCCAAACACTTCAAACGGGGAGGTATTTATACAAAATATCTGATAGAGATAATATCTAGTGATGAGTTATTGTTTTTACAAGAGATGGAGACACGTAGTCTTGAAAAGAAGGAAGAAATAAATGTAGAAATAAATGATGTTGTGCTGGCTGCTCCACTTGGTCAGATGTGCTGGTTGTAGCCTCTATAAGTCGGTCTTCAGCTGATTTCCATTGACATTATGTGCTGGCCACTCCGGCTTTCTTGGGTGTCTTTAATTCTGATGTGATACTCTTTGACTCATACGATGTTCATCTATTTCTATTTACTTACCTTATGGTAAATGGTGCAAAACATTCAATTCACCAAAGATACCATAGATATGTCGACGGGATTTCCAGCATACTTTGCCACCACTGCTCTTCTGGTAACTTATGTCTCTGCAGCTTTCTAAAGTCTCATCAGTCTCTGTATACCTGAAGAAATTACGTGGGATGGTGAATAGATGTTTCAGTTCATGCTTAATATAAAATAAATTTTCCAATTTGTCATAAAGTGTTTGGCCAGATGGGAGTGCCTTCTCTGCTGAAGTACTTGATGATGCATTAACTTGATCAACAACATATTTATTCAACTTCTACGTGTACTCTACATGTCTCATCAGGTGTTCATTACTCCCCAACGGAGTTGGCAAACCCTTTTTATGCAAAACTGTAAATCTTTCTGTGAAAGAATCAATTTCCACCTGCATGTCGTGGCATCTCCTTTCCAAGTTTTGCATTAGAATTCTCATGGTTAGAAATTTCTTGATATGTAGAATGGTGTCTGTCCTGTCTCTGTTTTGTAGTGCCTCCAGTTCTTCACTAGTCTTCGTGTTCAAAAAATGTATGAGCCTGTTAGCTTGTTAAGGCATCTATCCCAATAAAGCTCTAGTTTTTTGAATCTGCACTTGGGCTGCTGCTATTAAATCAATCTGTTCATAAATAAATTGGATAGATCTCCACACATTGCTAAGGGATTGATTGATGTTGGCCCACAAAATGCCTTTGATTTCTCCCAGAGGCTTATCTAAAGAGAGATCCTCTTCCAATGCTCTCACCTTGTTCTCCAATGCCTTAACCTCCCTTGTCTTTTCTGCCACAGTCATCTTGGATTTGTCATAACTTTTTTCTAGTTTTTCCAATTGCTCCTTGACCAATTTCAATTCATATACTTGGAGTTTTAATTCCTCCATGGCTTTTATTAATTCCTCCGTGGTCATGGTAGTGATGCTACCTGGTGCTATTTTTGTTGCTGCTGCTAATGTACCTGTAACAATTTGTGTTGTGGTTGTTGGAACACTGGGAGGAAATGTTGTTTCAGATGTGGAGGGGGAGATTGTACCTGCAGGGACTCCTTTAGGTGGCTGGGAGGTCGACTCTCCCTGATTTTCCTTTAAAGCTTTCTCAAGTGCCTGCTCTGTCTCATCCAATCTCTCATTAAGCCTCATAAGCAGGTCCATCATGTCTTCTTCTAAATTATGTTGCACAACTTCCGCAGTCTGTGGATGCATGGTAAGAGGCATTTTTAGCTATTTTCTGAGGGCATCAGTGTCCTCTTCTTTCTTCTTCATTAGTGCCTTAATGCCTTTGGCATCTTTGGGATCATGTCCCAGCTCAGTAATGATATCCTCGAAAGATTTTATCCTGTTGTACTTGGCTAGAGAAGAGGCTTTCTCTAAATCTAGTTGAGCAAAGGTGTTGTTTAATGAGTTTTTCAATTTGTGAGCTAAAATCACTTTATCTGTAAGCATGGAGTAGACCATCTCTCCAGTTTGTTTATACAGATCAGTCTGGTCCATAGGATGAATGTCCTTGGCCAAGACCTCCAGATTTGTCTTGATATAGTCAACTACAGACTATCGTTGTTGAACCTTGGGCTTGAAGTAACTCATGATCATTTTTCCCTCTTTGATGTCATAAGCAGACATCAACGTTTGTTGGTTTGTAGGGGCCATTTTAAGATATTGATTGTAAATATGCATTCTGAGTGGGTCATTCCTTGCTTTTATCTCCGTGAATGATCTTTTGATATCAGAGGCCTGCTTTCTTTATGGCCCAGTGGATGAAAGTTCCACACTATGCTGCCTTTCTAGCTCCTGCCTATGTGAGCTAGTTGATGTTTCCACTACCGGGGATGTTTCCTGACTGGATATCTTCTCCCCTTGAAGACTGCCCGTGGTTTCCTCAATAAATTCATCTTCTGATAGAGGGTTCAGTCTCTGCCTTTTTGTCCCTGGTTTCTCTGCCGGCCCACTGATAGGTGTGCCCTATTCCCTGTCCCTCTTTTTACCCTTTTCCTTGTTTGGAGGAGTTTGTAATGCAGGAATCTCTGTCGCTTTGGTTTGAACAGGAGGAATTTGTCCCTGATGATCTGCCATTTCAGGTTGATCTGTGTCCACCACTTCCTTGCCCTTTGTTGTCCCTATAACTGGAGTGCTGAACTCTTGTACAAGCTGCTGAGAAGTTCTAGCAGATGATGTACTAGCTCCTATTTGTTGTGGCAGTTTGAAAGATACCTGTCCAAAAGAGACCAGGTCAAGGGTTTTTTGAAGGTCTTTCATCGCTATCTCCATATTTTCCTGCTCACTAATTTGTTCAACTAATGTGCCCTCTACCCAGTCATCTTGATTAGCAAACTGTTCTATTTCAGGGATTCTATGATGTGTATAGACTGACAGCTTGTTTCTTACTTTTCTGTCACTTATAAAGATATTTGGGTCATAAGGCACCCACCAAAAACTTTTCTTCAACTTAAGTTGTTCCCCTAATATCTTATCAGCCTCTTCCCATGCCTCCCTCTTATGGATGATAAAAGGGCCCAACTAGTTTTTTATTCTCAGTTGAGCCTTTTTCTTTGCACTACAAGAATGGGTTAAGTCTGCATTGATAAGCTGTCTGTAATATTCCAGTGAAAATAGTCTCATGGACACATATCTAGGCAATCTCAAAGGGCATAGCTCACATCCATATATTCTTATTACTGTGTGATTATGGTAGAAGTACCAGTCACCTATTTTGTACTGTTTGGAAATCTTTAGTATCTTCTTCATGTCACAAGTGAGCCTAAGAAGGGGATTCCCTATCAATAGAGTGGATGCTAGGTGAATAAATAAGTCAATAAATTCATAGTAGGTGTAAGGACCATCATAGTTTTTATGGAATACTGAGCTCTAGAAAATTACAGACCTCATGTTTCCCTTTGAATCCAATTTCCTGATGTGAAATGGAAAGCTATTTGGATGATAGTATAGTAGAAGGTGGTATATGAAAGATGAATACTTGAAGACTCCTTCTCTCTCAAAATTTATAAATTGGTCATGGATTTTGTTGGGAATGAAGGTGGCATAGTCATATTTGACAGTAGGGGGCTGTCCTGGAATAAACATTGATAATAGAGCTAAGGTGATGTCACCAACATATTCACTGGTATTAAATCCAAAAACTAGGGCTATCATATCAACAATAAGTTGTCATGTTTTAGTGAACCTGACCTATAGATAAGGAGGTGGGACTGTAAGCTGAGACTTTGGTAGCATGAACAATTTAGCGACACGGGTTATCTATAAATTGGACAATTTGGAAGCTTGGTCGAGTAAAAGTCCCACGGAAAGACGGGTAGGGGGCTCAGTAGGATGGAAATGTATCATCTCATTAATGGATTCGGCAATTATGTAAAAAATGACAGTTTCAGAAGGAGACCTACTGGTTTTGGAAGGACACATAACCACTCTCTAGACAGGGTCATAGTTGGCGCAGCATTGGTGAATTGTGTCTGGGAAGATATGGATAGAGGGAAGGAAATATCTGGGTAGGTTGGATTCCCAAATTCCAAAAACATCAGAGTTATTTGCATGGTTGTCCCTGATTTGGCAGAAGGTTTGAAGATGGTTGATAGAAGTAGTTATGTCTTTAATTTGAAAATCTTTGTTAGCCAAGGAAAAATAATTCTAGTCTTTCTGAGGTGCATTCAAGGGAGCAACATTGAGGGTAGAGGGAGCTTCCATGCTTGGTTCTTGTGTTTTCAAACTGGAGGTCGGGCTTTTGTGAAAAAATTGGACTAAACAGCAGTTCTGGGGCCTTTTTCTGAGAACTACAGACTGAACCTAACTTAAATTCAGCTCCTCGAGTAAAATTTACAAAGAAAAACACAATTTGTTGGGTTATTGGTAAAAACGAGTAAATACCTAGGTATATAGAGGAAAACAGTGCAACTGTAGGTTGACCAACAAATTGTGGAGCAGGATGCTTGTGTGTCGGACAGGTGATGGTGTTGGACTTGATTTGCAATCAACTGAACATAATTCGCATGCATCAGTGCTCATAGTAAAAAATGGTGAAAATGACCGTTTATGGAGTTTTTAACAAAATTTGGCTTTTGCGGGGCTTTTTTGGCGTTTTGGTCGGATGACGTCATCAAGATGTGACGTCTTGTCATTTAGCAGAAGGGTGGAAGGTGATGTGGCAGTGACATCAGTGAGGGGTGAACAGGAGGGTGGTAAGTGGTCTTCCCTGCACCGCTTATGGGCAAAAGTGGTTTTGGACCGGGTGGGGCGCACGCGAGCAGCACGGGTGGTCGACACGCGTCCTAGTACGAGCGGAGATACCACCAATCCCCCAGGCGGTAAAGTTCGGCAGTAGAGGGGGGCACGATATGGTTGTGAGCTATCCGATGCGAGGGTGCCGATTTGACGATGGGCACTATATGGAGATGGTGAAGGGTTAATGGGCGGGCGCGACCTTATAATTTAAGTTTTTAAAGGTATCAGGAGAGATTTTATTGGTCTGCGGGGTGATTGAGTTTTTCAATTAACGTGGGGTTAGTTAATCCTTCGAGTGTAGAAAAAGGTTATTAACGAGTTTCAATTAACCTTGTTAATCCGTAACAACCAAATATATATATATGGTTATATTTCAACCATGGGCGGGGATATTAAATATTACAGGATTTTGTAGATATATACATATTACGGTATCTGGGTTTATATATGGGAGTTATATAGTTAAGTTAGGGTTAATATGAAAGAAATGTAAATGATAGTGCTAAGCATAAAGTTATATAACTTGGGCAAAAGGGAAAAAAGGAATTTTACACAAGAAATGTGGTTGTTTTTCCTAAGTAAAATTGGAATTCACTTAGGTGTCTGATGAAAAATCGGATGAGTGATTTTAAGGATATTAAGAAGATCTCAATACCTTTGGGGAAATTAGTAAGTGATTTGGGAAAAAGTGAAGGGGAGTTAGTCACAAAACCTGCCTCACTTGAGCTGCATTAAAGTACCTGTTTTGCATTTGTGATGGGACTGACAGTTAACATATTCACACAATACATCACAAGTCACATTTAGCAACATCAATTTACCTACCCAACCTACTTTTCCTAACATTTTTTCTTTTTTTCTTTGGGCGCATTTGGACTAGCAAACCCTTATAGTTTTTCCTTTCATTGCATGATAAAACTATCTAAATCTACACTTATTTCTTCCAAGGGCTCAGATTGAACTATTGAGCCCCTTTGTTTCTCTACCTATCTATTTATCTGCCAAGATTGAACATTTTGGAAAGATATTATTCTTTATCTCTAAAATCTAGTAAATTGAAATATGAACTAGCCAAAATTAAGTTGTTTGGCCATTCATCCAAGGTAGCATAAATCAACAAGCTGCACACTATCAGATCTTTGCAAAAATAGAATAGTAGTGGCATTTTGGACTTGCACACTTTCATGGTCTTTTGTTTGGGGTTCATCTCTTTAATTTTCTTGACCATTTCATTCGTTTTTCCCTTTGATTTTTCTTTTAGGGTATACCCTCTTTACATTTTTAAATTTTTTATTTTTTGACAATATGGAAATCCTTTGCAACTAGAAATGGTATGAAAATATTACAGAGCCTACCAATGCCAATCATGAAATATGACACCTATTGGTATAGGAGTATAATAGTGGCTCCACTTGGGGATGGCTTTCCCTGGTGGAAAGTCAAGAATAGCAAGTCAAGTAGCCTTCTCCAAAACTATAGACTATGGCTCTGAAACCTCCTTCTGCTGGTTGCTTTATTATATGTATGACAGTTGTACTTAATGAAGCTCAGGGCCTTCTCCTCAGGCTTCAACTTCAGCAAGTTACCATCCAATCCAAGCCAGGACATTATCAAATATAAAGTATGTACAGGCTAAAGCAAAATATATCAGATAGCTGGATCAAAGTAGTGCTTAAGCATTTGACCATTGACTGGCCCTTCTCCTGCTTCTGTGCTATCCAAGTTGTTCAAAAAGTAGGTATTATTCCCTTGCAAAGCCTGGATTATGTAAGGTCCCTTCCATAGGAAGTCAAACTTCCCATGCTTTCCTTTATCTTCTCTCCTAGAATCCCACTTTAAAACTTTGTCTCCCATGTAGAAATTTTTTGCCTTAGCTCTTTTGTCAAATATATTTTTGAGTTTTTCTTGTAGCACCTGGGATATTTGATATACTTTCTCTCTGGTTTATTGCAAATGAATGTTCTGATTTATACTTCTTTGGATATCATTGGGTTCTGCCTGAGTTTATTGCGATAATTTCATTACAGGGACCCCCAAAGATGAAGGAAATACAACATCCAAGCCATAAACTAGCTCACAAGGGCTAGTTCCAATTGGTCTCTTTGTAGTTAATCTGTTTTCCCATAGTGCATTTGTAAGCCTTTTGTGCCAATTTTTCCTCTTCTCTTCCAACAATTTCTTA
>APFE031109097.1:0-17364 GCA_000404065.3 Pinus taeda
GAATGATCACGGAATTCCTGTGTCTCTGCATGATCCAATAAGTGTTCTTCCTCCCTGTTTATTTTATGTTTTTATCATCTTTCCGCCTTTCTAAGTTGCAGGAAAAAAGAATAGCTTAATATTTGTTTAAATACACCTTAAGTTCAGTTTCTGCACTTTTCAATGTTTTCTGCTGAAACAGTTATGAGCTAGAATTCTTAACTGCTCTAGTTTACCCTGTTTCTTTCGTATATGAGTGCATGTCTTAGGAATTATTAAATATTTCGGGATCCCACTCATCCACTTCTCCCCTTTGTCAACATGATGAAATGATTCTCTTTTGCCTTTCATCCCTGATATTCATTCTGTACTTTCAGCAGACTGAATATTGTATCCTGTGTGGCTATCCCACTCTGTATCCCCTTGTGACCAAGAAAACATTCGCATGCCTCAATCTGTGACTCCATGCCCAATGGTTCAGAACTTATAACACCTTACTGTGCCTCTTTACTCGAGAATCCTACCTTCCTCCTAATCACAGTCAACATTCCCTTGAAGTCAGAAAGCTAGCCTAAAATCATCAACTAAGGTTGAATCTAGATCAACTAAGGTTGAATCTAAAGGAGAGAGCCCTCTCCGATTGCAGGTGGGCTAAAACCTGCAATCAGAAGATTGGTTTGTGGTTAGCTCATCCATATCCCTAAAAGGAGCATAGGGACAACCTGAGTGATAACATAATGGCGACTCCACTGGGGACCTCCTCAGATAAATCAATGCAATCAATCTGCAGCTCTACAGTGGAAGAAACCGACTTTTAAAAGTCTTTCTCGACCTGTATCTGCACGCACCATTGGGGATTCAAGCGTTCGGTTCATCTTTAAACCCCAATGGAGGAAGTGCTCTTGTTTTTGAAGGCTTTTCATGTTTAGTTCTGATCTTTGATGGTGGACAGAGATTAGGCACTTCATAGTCCAGACATCCACCTGGCGACTCCACTTCAATTTCAATCAAAGGCTCCACTGAGGAACGAACCGAATGTTACAGCCAAGTGTCCCATGTATTAACAACAAAAGAGAATGACCAAATCTTGGGAAGAACTTCTGATGGAAGAAGCTTTAGAAAAATGCAGAGAAAGTTTATCAGAGTTTGAGCTTGATGATAAATTTTTTAGAAATGTATTGTCAACAATACCGGGCGGCCGGAATAAATTGTTCCTTGAGTTTGTTGTGCAAAAATATGAGAATGAAATTGAACTCTTGGGAGCTCAAAGTCAGTCTTATGATTTTCGCAACCCTCAAGATTTTTGCCAAAATCTTCCTCCTCCAGTTCAACGGGACATAATGTTGTCTCCTGAATTACAGTTTGAGTATGATCTGGGTTCCAAGGGAAAGACAGAAGGATCAATGGCTAGGGTCATTACCGACGATGTAACTGATCCTTCCAGCCCGAAGAACTCGGAATCATACCTAAGCCTACATGCCCATATTAAGGAGGGAACACTGTTTCCTGAGGACCTGAGGATTTTGTGTGATCTGGGATCCAAGGGAAAGATAGAAGGATCATCTGCTAGGCTCATTACCAAATATGCAAATTCTCCCCTTGACCCGGAAGATCTTAAATCATGCCGAAGTCTCCCGTCCTCATCTCAAGAGAAGATGCTGCCACCTGCTGATTCACAGACTCTGCATGATTCTATTGAAGATTCAAACGAAGCAGAGGAAGTTCTCTCGCAGGGTAAGTTCATTGATCCAAACGCAGATTACATGGAACTTTGGCTTAACAAAATTTTGCTAACATGTTTTCTCAGTGAGGATCATAAGCTTCAGTGCCAAATGATGGAGGCCACAATTTTGGTTGTAAAAGCATACGCCCGGATGATGCTTTTGCGTTCAGAAATGATCGGTCAGCAATATTATCTCGTTTTACAGTTGCTTAAATGGCTGCACTAGTTATTTGATTTTACCTAACGGTAAAGCAGTTGCTGGTTAGGGTAGGTAGGTAGAAGAAATAAAGCGGCCGAAGGAAATAAATTTTTGCAGAGGATAGCAAGAAACTAAAAATCAAGGCGTTCTGGCCTGCTGTTCTTGACTTCCCGCAAGGAGAAGCCATCCCCGAGTGGAGCCACTATTAGCTCCTGCTGCAGCAGGTATTCATTTTTCATGATTGGCATTTCACAGGGCAAATGTGTTGTACTTTGCTTACCGCAACGCTCCATATTTTCTCAAACAGTCTCCAAATGAAGAAAGGCTACTTCAAGATTCATTCGATTTCCTTCAAATTTTGTAAAGTTCCTGGTATCGCTACTTATAGTCAAAGGGAGGTCCAAACAGTTTAATCTTGGTCTCCCTAGGTTTAAATTTCATGTTTTAGAATATAGAGATTGTGAGTCTGTCCAAACAGTTTAATCTTGGTAGACCCTTAGATAGGTAGAGAAATAGAAGAGTCCAACAATTTAATCTGGGCTCTAGAAGAAATAAGGGTAGTGTGTAGATAGGAAAGCATCAAAAGAAAAATGTATGATGGGTTTGCAAGTCTAAGTTCACCCCCAAGCAAACGAAGAAAAAATGCTAGGAAAGTAGCCTGGGTAGGTAGTGCTGAGGCTGTTGACTTGCTGACAAGTTCCAAGTTTGCAGCTGTCATATCATGCAGAACATAATTAGCAAAGATTTGTGAGCAAAAGGCTCCAATGAGGTATAACTAACTCCCCTTCTCTGGTTTCCCCCCCGATCATTAATTAACATCCCCAAAAGAGGTCAAGATCTGCTTGACACCTCTTTAGTTCATCATCTTCATCACTCTGGTTGAGTAAAGATCTGCTTTACTCAAAGTTGTTCCATATCTTCTCCCAAAATATGGTCCTACCCCCTGCAACAGCCTAAGTTCTCCCCAAACTTAGCGCTTTCTTACCATCTCCACACTAACCACTAACATTATTATATAGCTCCCTATGTTTCCTGTCCCCATATTAATATTAAGTAAATTCCCCTATGTAATATCCCTTCCCCTGGTTGAAAAATAACCATAGCAAGTCCTAGGAATTACCATCTCCACACTAACCACTAACATTATTATATAGCTCCCTATGTTTCCCGTCCCCATATTAATATTAAGTAAATTCCCCTATGTAATATCCCTTCCCTTGGTTGAAAAATAACCATAGCAAGTCCCGGGAATTGTTTAGTTTATCAGAAACTAAGCAAGAACCCAACCTCCGAAACCACCTTCCACATACTATAGACTCCTTCCTGAGTATAAAACTCCCCCGAAGTAGTCGGACCCCTCCCGAAACTTCAAAAGCCCTTCACACCCACTTACTTACCTTTTCCCCTCAAAGTCGTTTTCGCATCGCAACCTCGCCATCTCACTTTCATGCGAAACAATGCCCATCCATCCCCCACCGATGCGACATCACGAAATCGGTGATCGGCAATCACAAACGTCGAGTGTCCAATCCGTTCACCTTTCCTCTCCGTCGATGCAATATCGTGATATCGCATATCGGCAGTCGCAAGCACCAATGTCTAACCCAATGATCCCCCTCTTTCCCCGCCGACGCGATATCGCGATATCGCATCGGAACCTCTTCACCAATAGTTCATCCAGTACCTCACCACATTGCGCTGTACCAGTGACCCACTGATGACGTCATTCGCCGTACAGCCAACGCAGTGCTTACGTCAGCAACCAGAAAAGCCGAAGAAGCTTCGCGCAAGAAGAAAAGTCGCACTTCGGAGCTCCAGATCAAGAAACGGAGGCAGTTTTCGATGCACGAATAGGCATCGCTATGGGAAATAGGCCATTTTGAGGAATCTTCAGGGAATCTTCTGATGTCCGAGCCCACTGCGCACCGAAAAAGCCCGAAAATCGCCCAATCATGCGAAAGGATCTGGTTTGAAGACAGCAACAGATCATTCACAGAGTTTAAAGTATATCAGATCAAATCAACAGGGTTCAAGCATGTCAAAGAGTATCAGTCGATGGCGGAAATCATCAATGTAGCGGCAAAGTGTATGAGAGAATATCTTGAGCAGCGGCCCAAAGCAAGAGAAATTTGAATATCTTCCAGCAGATCCACAGGAGGAGAGCGAAATACTTGAGGCTCTCAAATCGTAATAATTGCACATTCAATTTGCACCAAAGCCGAACTGCAGCCCCAAAGCACATTCACTCTGTTATCTCAAAATCAAGTACTGGAAGGCTGCAGACCAGGCTAACTTCAAGTAACTATTTCAAACCAGACTTTGGCTAAAGCTTAGCCTCTTATGCCTGAGAGGGCTCTCTCAAAGGTTATTAATGTTGATCTATGACAAGATGGCTAACTCTTATAAGACATAATGAAGAAGTATGTTGGCTGGACAAACTATTAAATTGATTCCCATTAGGCTTATGGAGTCACTTATACCTCAGTAAACAACATCACTATCTTTCCATAGAAATCAGGGCACTTAACATCTAAATGTTCAAACATAACTCACATGAAAACCACAGTTTGCAAAGGCATACAGGAAGTCAGAGCATGATCAATGAGTTCTGAGTGATTATGCATTTGTAAAACTGTAAAAGAACATTAAAGAAATATACCATCACACATTTGAACAAGGAGATCCATTGTGAATCCTGAGAAGGAAAACAGTCATTTGTATTACTGAAATTCTGTTTACACATAAGCTAAAACAGTCCTCTGTTTTTTATAAAATATCCAACCTTTGTTACATCCCTGTTTTAGCTATTTATAGCATTCTTACCTCTACCTAATTCGAGTTTCCTCCTCCAGCATGAGGGGAATTCAATAACTCGATCCTTATCTCTAATGACACTTAACAGCTATGTAACTAATCATTAAATACAACAAAGTACTTAAATGGAATTTAAAGAGTCCTAATTTAATTATAACTCTAACTCTATCTTCCTCGTAGCATGATTCCTTCTTGATTCTAGACACCTGGTCTCTTTTCAGTTGGGCTGAGATGGCTGAGATGAGTATTCAATATTCCATGCTGGCCTAGGATGTTGAATGCTTTAATGGTTCAGTGATGCTAGGAGAAATACTCTGTTTTTCGGTTCCAGTCTTCCACCACCTATTCGAATATGTAGCAGCATGTCTTTAGCTCTTTAATAGCCCAAGAATATAGAGTATTACCATGTTCCTGATGTGCTGGAGGTTTCATTGATGGACAGGTGTGCAAGCCAAAACTCCTCGTATGCAGTTGCTTCCAAACCCTAATGACCAATAATAAAGTGACTTTATAATCAAAAACTTTAAACTTAGGTCAAAACATTTCACCTTTGTTAAAGGTACACCTGTCATAATTTGAATGGCCTGGTAGCTTCCTTTGATCTCTTACATGTCACTTAGGTGTTCCCTTTGAAAATTTCTGATTATCTTATCGGACTGTTTGCTTGTATTAAAAACAACACCTACAGTAGTTTCGCAGTTTCGTAGCGCGCTACGAAACTGTGAAACTGTTTAAACAGTTTATCTTTTTCCTGAGATTTTAACTGCTCTGCCACTTGATTGCAAAAACTCGTTTTGACCTTGGATATATGTAGCAAAGATTAAAACATATTCAAAACACCAAGATTAAGCAAAATTTAACAAAATTTTGAGACATAACCCTTTCCTGAACAATGAATTTATTTATCAGGTACCCGGCTTAGCTCTGCCTTCAAGTCTTCAGCGGCTTTCTTTAGTTGGTTAATTTCTTCCTCAGCTACCTCTATTTGGCTTTTCATGGCTGCAACATAATCTTTGTGAGATGAGATGGTTGCTTTACTTTTGCTGCCTTTTTGCTGAGGTCGTGTTTCTTTTTCCTTTTCTTCTGTTTTGGGCAATGCTTCCTGTACCTGCTGAAAATTCCTAGTCAAAGGTCTTCTTGGTTTGAAAACAAACTCCTGGGCTGGCTCATCAAACCTAAGCCTTTTTGAGGCTTTGGTCTTCTTGGCACTTTCTGGTGATGACTGTGTCAAATTGATATGCATTGATTCAATTTGCTCAAACTCAATGGCCTCTAATAGATCTTTCAGGCTTGCCTTAGATGCTGGGCTTTCTTCAACAGCTATGGCCTTTCCCTTTTCCTTACTTGTTTGGCTTCTTGTCCTCACTCTGGAAACTGCCTCAGCTCTACTTGTTTCAGCTACATTCTTTTTATCCTAAGTCTTTCCTTTTGTAGCTTGCTGAGGTTGTTCTTTGATGATCAGTGGTTTCACTGGTTTTTTAGGCTGTGACTTGGCTTGCTTTTTGGCTCTGGCCTCCTTTTGAAGCTCAACTATTGTGAGTTCTTTGTCTGGTTGCTCTCTAACTGGCTATGGAGTAAGGCCTGTTTTACTTTGGAAACCGGCCATGAAGATGAATGAATTCCAGTCTCTACCTATCTTCTGAAGGCCATCTAAAACAAAAATTTAATCAAACCATGGTGAAATAAAGAAGTCTCGCAATCCTCTTTTCTCAATTGCACTTTATCACACATTTTACTTAGACTGCGAAATAAGTAAAAAGGAATATCAATGGAATCCTTCCCCGTAAAATGTAACAGTAGCTTGAAATGATAAGAGTAGACCTTATTATATATGCCTTCACATGTTAAGTATTTCTGAATGCAGGTAAGAAGAAGGGCATAATGCTCCTTAACATAGTTCCTAGGCACTGCTTTGGTTAGGTATTCATTCACATATGCTTCTTTTAAGAACTCTTTGCATGGATTCATATCAAATTTAATGTTCTTAAACCATTCATGCTTCCCTCTAGGAATCTCTGTTACAGCTGCTATAACCTCCGGAGACACTTGAACTTCCAACATAGCTATTCTTGAATTTAAACCGGTGAAATTCAAAGCAAACTCTTTGGTTACCTGAGCGTGCCCACCTTGCATCTTCTTACAGAAATTCCAGCATCCAGCATCTTTGAAAGCTTTCTTCACGCCTTTGTCCCTCAATGTTATGTCTAAACCTTCAGGTTCATTCCTTTGGCATTTGCCGGACCTGTGCTCCTTTCTCTCCATCTTTAGTTTGAAATCTTCGCGGCCAAATTCTTTCTTGGAAATCTTCACAACCAAATTTCAACAATTCCGGTCGAGATGGTTCACCTCCCTTTTTAACTTAGCCTCGCTTGTAATCAGGCTCACTTGAACAGCCTCGCTTGAATTTCAAATACATCATCCAACCAGCCTGCCACTTATGTACACTTATGATCATCATAACGATCCATGCACGGTAAAATCCGTTGAAATGATATTTCTGTGCATTCTAACAAATCTGTGGGTGGAGTGACGATTAATGAGCATTTAGACATGCGTACGGGAGGTACACATACTGACATGAGAAGACAAAATCAGTGACTCATCAACAGACTTAACACTTTAGGTAATATTCGCTCCGCAACACACGAATCCGCGATTTCGTAGTGCGGTTAGTTTAAATTTCTAATCATGCGCTACGAAACAGCTTGATGATACTGCGCTGCGAAATGTCTGAACAATGATTACGTTGTGAAATTGACCAATAGGAGGTTATACTGTGAAATCACGAAAAGACTCGGTGGATTGAATAAGACAAGACATGGCTTATAACACAATGATGATGGAGGAAAACCAATAGGATTAGAGCATAATTCGAAACTAACACCTTTGAAACTCCCAATCCTAAGTATGAAATATGAAATGAAAACCATTTGACACAGACCTTTGACATTTACCTAGGACAAAGGACTATATACATAAAATTTTAATTCTAAGTGATAACACACTCCAGCAGCACCGCATCCGGTCCCCAAGGGCCACCTTGTCACCTGTTCCGATTCAGCTGCCCCCAGCGCAGCCAAAAAAATTTACTTGCATTTATTTCCAGCAGCATTTAGATTTTGAAGAGTTCTAAGTAGACCTGTCAAGGTCACTTGTAATGATGTCTTTCTAATTTTTTGTTTATAAATACCACCCAAAGCGATATTGTAAAGGGTTGGTTGGTTGGTAGTAGTAGTTGTTGGACAGTTTCCTTTCCAGCAATTTCTCTGAGTAAAGACTCGCACTGTAACTGTCATATTTTTCATAATCAAAGATTGCTGAAAGCATGGATTGCAAAACAACTTGATGTTTTCTCTTGGCCAAGGAATGATCACGGAATTCTTGTGTCTCTGCATGATCCAATAAGTGTTCTTCCTGCCTGTTTATTTTATGTTTTTATCATCTTTCTGCCTTTCTAAGCTACAGGAAAAAAGAATAGCTTAAGATTTGTTTAAATACACCTTAAGTTCAATTTCTGCACTTTTCGATTTTTTCTGCTGAAACAGTTATGAGCTAGAATTCTTAACTGCTCTAGTTTACCCTGTTTCTTTCGTATATGAGTGCATGTCTTTGGAATTCTTAACTGCTCCGGGATCCCACTCATCCACTTCTCCCCTTTGTCAGCATGATGAAATGATTCTCTTTTTCCTTTCATCCCTGATATTCATTCCGTACTTTCAGCAGACTGAATATTGTATCCTGCGTGGCTATCCCGCTCCGTATCCCCTTGTGACCAAGAAAATGCTTGCATGCCTCAATCTGTGACTCCATGCCCAATGGTTCAGAACTTATAACACCTTACTGTGCCTCTTTACTCAAGAATCCTACCTTCCTCCCAATCACAGTCAACATTCCCTTGAAGTCAGAAAGCTAGCCTAAGATCATCAACTAAGGTTGAATCTAGATCAACTAAGGTTGAATCTAAAGGAGAGAGCCCTCTCCGATTGCAAGTGGGTTAGAACCTGCAATCAGAAGATTGGTTTGTCGTTACCTCAGCCGTATCCCTAAAAGGAGCATAGGGACAACCTGAGTGATAACAAACCCCATGAGTCTATACCTGACCAATCACAGATAGAGGAAACAGTTGACCCGATTTCACCTTCAATTAACCATACCTTTCTCATAGAGAGTGAGTATGATACCACTCAGGTTCTTTTTGTTTCTTCAAATTCCAATGAGCTTGGAGGCAACCCTTCTATTCCATCAATAGAGGAGGAAAATCCTCTCATTCTCGTAACTCAAGGGGGTAATACTCTCGTTCTTACGGTACCCCCTCCAAGTAGTCTGGTCACTTCCTTTGATTGGAATCGACTAGTAAGATGTCATCTTCCTTCTTATGTGCCTTTCCAGATCATAGTACATGTTTGCAATATCGTTGTACCTGGCACTATGGTAGATGAAGGTGCATCAGTGAGTATCCTTTCCTCCACTGCTTGGCAAGTGTTCAGTTCGCTGTCACTTGTGCCTGTTACCCAAAATCTATTGGTTTTTCATAGAGGAACCAGTCAACCATTAGGGATCCTTCCTCAATTGCCTATTACTTTGGGAGGAAAAATTGTTTATCTCAATGTGATGGTAGTCCCAAGTCCTTTAGATTACAATTTACTTCTTGGGCACGACTATGTTTACGACATGGGAGCTATTGTTTCAACACTCTTTCAAGTGATATGTTTCCTGCATGAAGGCAGAATTGTCACCATTAACTAGCTTTCATTTCTCGGTACAAATATGGCTTCTAGTCAACCATCTTCCCTAAATGGTCCTTTTCTCCCAATGGTATCTTCCCCACAATGGGTCAATTATGTGGCATCCCATTCCATGCCTACATCAATCAATGATCGATTCAGTGATCTTGTACAATATGTACTAGGGGCATTGGAACCAGACCTCTCTAATGTTCTCCCATCTAATGAGAACCTCTTAGAATTCCTGGCCTCTTATGGGTCATGAACACACGAATATGAGGATAGTTCCTGCTCTTGTGTCAACCTTGTTAAAAAATGAAACAAAGGGTATGACCATAGTTCCTTGTCTTGTGTCAAGCTCATTTAAAAATTAAACAAGGGATATGAGGATAGTTCTTTTACTGTGTCACCTCATTAAAAAATGAAACAGGTCCTAGAGCATAGTTCCTTGTCTTGTGTCAAGCTCGTTAAAAAATGAAACAAGGAATATGAGCATAGTTCCTTGTCTTGTGTCAAGTGCGTTAAAAAAATGAAATAAGGGATATGAGGATAGTTCTTTCACTGTGTCAAGCTCATTAAAAAATGAAATAGGTCCTAGCGCATAGTTCCTTGTCTTGTTTCATGCTTGTTAAAAAAAAACAAAGGGGATGACGATAGTTCCTTGTCTTGTGCCAACCTTGTTAAAAATGAAATAAGGAATATGAGGATAGTTCCTTGTCTTGTTTCAACCTTGTTAAAAAATGAAACAAGGAATCAAAGCATAGTTCCTTGTCTTGTGTCAAGCTTGTTAAAAAATGAAATAAGGAATCAGAGCATAGTTCCTTCTCTTGTGTCAAGCTCATTAAAAAATGAAACAAGGAATCTGAGCAGAGTTCCTTGTCTTGTGTCAAGCTCATTAAAAACAGAAACTAGGTCCCCTGGAACAAACTTCCAATTCGAGTCTATGATTAGATCTCATAAAATCCTAGTCATGTCTTTCACTTGATCTCGTAAATAAACCTTCATTCCATCCACCTAATAGCCACAAGTAGTCTACTTAGGTGAATGTAATGAAGCTTCGGGGGCATGCACATGGAATTGAGTCATCATGTTGTGGGCATGTAAACCAATCTCAAGCATAGATTGTTCTTGTTTCAAGCTTATGTAAAAATGAAACTGAATCCAAGCATAGTTTTTCATTTCAAGCTTGTGTAAACATGAAACTGACTCCAAGCATAGTTTCTCATTTCAGGCTTGTGTAAACATGAAAGTGAATCCAAGCTTAGTTCCCTATGGTTCAATCTTGTGTAAAATTGAACCCATCTCAATTTTAACCCTCATGATTTCTATTCTATCAGCCTCTTCCATTAGATGAGCCTTGGTTTTTCTCCTTCCATTGTCACTATTTACTTGGTTGATCATACGCTTTCACTTGGTTGTTTTACCCTTTTTTGAGGAATAGTTGCAATGAGTGGTCTTATTAGCTAGCCTCTTCACATAAATCAACATGTTTTGAGAAGTTCCAATACCATCCGAACCAATTGCTATCCTAGACACCACTCGTTCCTCTAAGTGGAGTCCTCTTTAAGCTCTTTTCAGACTCTTGAAACATGAAAAGATTGCCGAGTGCTTGTCCTTTTCAGCTCGTAAACGAATTTAAAACGACATCCACTCAGTATAAGTTTAACCCTTTTCTGGACAAAGATAGATTATTTATGAAAAAGGAATACATTGATCAAACATGGTCAATAGGTTCTCTCCCGTATAATTTTACTCTTTTATGGACTTGAGACACAAATCTATGAAAAAATAACTTGTGGATTTTTCTTTTTGTCCCTTTTCAAACTCTTTAAACATGAAAAGGACCAAGTTATCATTGTTGTTAAACTCGTTAAAACATCAAATTGTGACAAACTTGTCCATCATGACAAGACCAAGTTTCACCTTCACTAGACTCATTAAAACATCACATAACGATGGATTCACCCAAAGGGTGGAATTATACAACAAGCATATGTTATCCTCCTCAAGCTTGATAAAAAAATAAAGAGGTACTGGTTAGGAATGACTGGGGAAAACGGGAAAAGGGGCAAACCACTTTATGGCAGGAGGTTGCTCTTGAACATGACACTTTTGCTTCATCTCTTGGAATACTTGGGTTGGGTTATCTACTTGATGGTTATCATACCTATGGTCTATCATACCATCTATTACTTTGGCTTTGGGTCAATGTTGCCAATTCATTCAGTGTCGCTAACATGTTCAAGAGAAGTCACTCAGTTAAATTCATCCTTTGTAATACTCATAAACCTTCATTTCCATGACCTCCATTCCTGAACCTTGTGTCGTCAATCAAATTCTATCTCCAAAAATCACCACACTCATTTCATGTTGTTGATGTCGGATACATCAAGACCCTCTTGTGATGAGTCACTTTTTGTCGACATTAGCACATTATCCAAGATGTTGAATTAGAAACACCCTTCTAGTACCTTGAGGCTTGCATGCATCAATGGTAGGTTTCTCGCTTCCAGTAATAGGTTGACATCACTAGCCTTCGACTGAAAGACTTTCTATGGTGTTCAACATCAAAAAATATATTCACACCATGCAAAATGTACTATAGTACCTTGATAATCATTATCATTATTGGTGATCTTTCTCACGTCTATTAACGACTTACATCATTGGCTGGTAATCAGACGGTGTCTTCCCATGTTTGACTTTAGATCACATATTCACATGGTTAGACTAATACTTGAGCGAAAGATTGGACAAGATAGAAGACCCTGGATCTAGTTTCATCCATCTGGGCTGCGATTTCAGGAAAGTACTAAATCTCCTGTACGATGGATTTACACTGATGGTAATCCCATCATGGGTTTATATTTGTAGACGACTATCTATCTACATGTAATGAAATTTTATATGTTGAGCATGGGTATGCCTTCCCTGAGCGATTCATGAAAAATCCAAAATACCATGATATTATGTATTGTAATTAATGCAGGTCACCATCCACTTCAGAACCTCCTCATCACATTGTAAAGCATATCACTCGACATTATCATTTTCAACTTCATGCCTTAGGGGGAAACTGTTACAGATCTTATTGGGCACATCACTCCCATCATTCAAATCAATACTTTTAGGTCTCATCAAACCTAATTCAGTTGCTACATGCCCTAGAGAAGTCATCACATTGAATGTCATCATTCCTGAGAGTTTCCTAGCCTGAAGACATCCTAAAATGACTCCTTGAGGGACCAGTGCAGCTTTGGTCAGGGACAAATTCACTACAGATCATTTAGTCCCATTAAAGCCTGCTCTATAGAGCACCTAGGCCCACTTTGACTTGCGTTGGGCGAGATTGAGCGAAATCTTCATAGGGTTCTAGGAATATTCTTTCATTCTATACCATTCTAGAAGATTCCCACCTCTTATCTTATCATATAAGCTCAAAAATGGATAGAAAATGAATCCAATAACCTCATATTCTCTCATCCTCTCATCCCTTCCTCCATGGAAACTAACTCCCAAATTGGAAATCCATTCAATGCCCAATTTATGACAACATCACCTTCATTTCCCTATAAATTGAACACTCATCATAGTGGTTAGTGATTGGACTTTGAAGAATTGTAAGGAGATACTATTGGTTTGAGGTTTGAGATCATAAGAAAGTATTGTTATGCTACCGAAGTGTTGTGATTTTAGTGTGATGAACGATGGAACTCAAGTTGGATGAGTGACATGGGATCTAACTTATTTGGTTGTAACTATTCCTTCTACTTAATAAAGTTGTTTACACATTTTCCCATATTCTTGTATTTAGGTATGATGATTATATGTGTAAATGATTTTGATTCCATTTTCTTATAGTAGATAGATCTCCTTCTTTGATTGGCTTTTATCCTCTGTTTATGATTTCAAGTACTAATCGAGCAGATTCAGTTCAAGAAGAAGCGATGGGAGCTATTCAAAGGAGATGAAGGGAAGAGAAGGATAACAAGTAGGTCCTTTGTCTTATTTATCTTGTATAGGAAAAAGGTTAAACTCTTTAATTCTATTGTTCTAAGTGTAGCTACCCACTTAGGGAAGTTGTGTTTATCCGTAGATGTAAAATTCCATATAACAAAGATGATGCAATAATCGAGGTTCTCATCTTTTCCTGTAGTCTTTGAATATAATCTATTATGTCCATCAGCTTGTCATTCAACACAAAAATAGAAGGCAATACTTTCTTAATCAATGCATCAATTCTCGATATAAACCTGTTAATGCCAAATTCCAGAGTGTGGCATTTATCTTCTAGCCATGTTACTAATTTATTCTTAGTGAGAACCTTCTTTACTTCAAGGATTGTTTCAGTTTTGTCTTCTACTCCCAATTCCTCCAGATTATATTTATCCTTGGAATTTAGATATCTAATGATTCTGTTTATTGTTGCAGGCATTGTTCCTAACTGATAATTTATTTTAGAAATAGCTTTGTTGGCTTCTTCTACCAGTTCTTTCTGTTCAAAAATATTCTGGATGTAGGGCCAAATTTCTTTCATTTCATAGCTGATGTTATCCCAAATGATTTCTTTAACATGATCAAGGGGAGTGGCAATGGACTTTTCATTCACTAACTTCTTCCAATTCTCAATCTAAGTTTGGGCTCTCTAGGATTCTTCTGAATGATTAATGTTAGACCTACTTTTAATGTCTTCCAGTTGCTTCAATTTTTTCTCCAGTGTTTGGATTTATTTAGAATGAAGTGTCATCTTCTAAACTACTTGGGCCAGTTCTATAACATCTCCTTTAGTGACTGTGGTAGGTATAGCTGAAGGAATAGTAGCAATTGGAAGTGCTTGTAGAGGAACAACTGATTTCTTGGCTTCTTCAATGAGTCTTTCTACTTGGATTTCCATCTGTCTTATTTGTGAATTTTGATCAATAATGAGCTTCATCATATATTCCTTCTGGTTCTCTGTTTCATTCATTTCCTTAGCCAAAATATCTTCAGTTGTTGGGATATTGGGTTGTTTCCTTAATGCAACAATGTTTGCATTCTTATTTTTGATTAATTCCTCCGCATCTTTAACATTTGCATGGTCATAACCCAATATGATTACCACATCTTCTAGTGTTTTAATCCTAGAGTCTTTGGCATGAGAAGAAATCTTCTCCATGTCGAGCTATGATCAAATGGTGGCAAATGTGGCCAGGAATCTAGACAAGGACATGGCAGTATTAGTAGTAGAGGAAAATATCATCTCTCCTGATTGTTTGTGAATTTCCATTTGATCAATTAAATGCACATCCTTAATATCCAACTCAAGAGTGGCTTTATTTTAATCTTCCTCTCCTTTATGCTGAGGTACTTGAGCTTGGAGAAATGCCATGTGCATTCTTCATTTCTTTGAATCAAAGGCAGTTAACAATCTGCTTTGTGTGCTAGATGCTTGCTTCAAGAATTGATTATAGATATTGATTTTTAAAGCTTCATTCTTTAGCTTGAATTAGTTATAGATGTCCATCGTGATTTTCTTAGACTCACTTGATGAAGATGCTTCTTTCTGTGTGATCTGCTACTAATAATTTTGAGAAGGTGCTGAAGTATCAGGAGGATTTGTTGATTTCTCTTCTCCTAATGTAGTTTAGGAATTTCCTTTGAAGTGTTAGGCTGCTAGTGTTCCGAATATTTGATGATGTTCAAAATTGAAATGAGTTTTGCCTTTTTCCTATACATAAGTTTAAAAAATCAGCTGATGATGTCAGTTTCCATGGGTGACACTTCCTCTCTATTTCTCTTTGTTGTCTTCTCTTCTTGTAGGGAAGGTGTATGCACTGTAGAAGTAGACACATGTTGTTGTTCTGATTCCTGTAGAGTATTTTGTAGCCAATCTGTTTGATTTTTGTATTGTTCAATCTCTGGCCTTGTTGTATTAAAGTAAGGTGTAGATTTGGTGTCTACCCTTAACTTAGAAATTATTCCTAATGGGTCGTAAGACCAGGTAAACCTAAAACTAAATTTCATGGTTTTCAATATCTTCTTTGCTCCTTCTCCTACTTCCCTGCTATTACAAATAAGCTGACCAACCTATGCCTTATTCTGAATTTTGATTTCTGTTTCGCAGATGTAAAGTGAATATTGTCAATGTTTATCATCTGTTTGATATATTCAAGTGCAAAAATCCTCATTCAGAGGTATTTAGGCAGCTTAAAAGGTAGTAGTTCACAACGAAAAACTCTAATCTCAGTGTAGTTCTCATAGAGATACCAATCTCCAGTCTGTGTCTACTATGTAAGCTGCAAAGTTTTATGAATTTATTCACTTATTTTGATCTCAGCGTTGCGACTCAAAAGATTCATGGCAGGATGATCAAACATGTCTATGAATTGTTTAAATGAATATTCATTTTGTTCTTTCATAGCCATGGTAGTCCAAAATATTACTGAGTGTTGTTCTCCTTTATCATCTAACTTATATAATGATTGATCTGGATTTAAATAGGAACACAACAAAATATAGAGATAACAATATACACAAAGATGCAGTGGAAATAATACTTCATTTCATTAATGTAAAATACTGAAATATGCTTACAAACAGAAATGGAAATAAACTAGCTAGGGCGATGATAGCTTACCTCTGAGAAGATATGTGGCGGCTACATGCCTCTGAAATGTGTTACAATGAGGCTCAAAGGCCTATTTATTGTTGAGAAACAATGGAAAACCCTTAACATCCAAAAACCTAACCCTAGAAGATCAAACACCAAATTGTGGGCCCCATTTTGGGTAAGTTGGTACATCAACTTCCGAGGTCACAACTTTTGCACCCAACCTTCGTTTGACGCGTACAATAGCTCGTTAGAAAGATCTATCTGATAACTATAGCTTTGGGAAGAGAAACATTAGTCCATGAACCCATGTTGCTCCCAGATTTCCCAAAAAACATCTTTTAGGGCCTCAAAATGGCTCTGGAAGTGAAGGACCCGAAAAACTATCAAAAATACTAAATTGTGCTATAATTATGGAAACTAAAAAACTGAAATAGATAGTCATGGGTGTCCAAATGGGATAGGTGGGTGGCCAGCAACATCCAGCTAGATCAATGATAGATTTAGCTGATCTCCTTGGAAGTATATGAACATGTAGATTAGAACATAAGTATATTTAAAAACCTCTTGAGTATCAAAGTTCACAAACTACTGGTGGATGGACTCTGCTAAAAACTGACAAAAATTATACATAATGATGGGTGAGGAATCACTATAAAATATTGACAAGAATCCAATAATGGCATCATTGACCCATTCATCAGAGTAATAGCCAAGTAGGTAAGAAATCACAGTGATAATTTGCTTGGCTCTTTCTAGAAAAATGGATGAAGGATAGGGAGGATTATTTTTAGGCATCTTTTGAAAGGAATAACTCCAGGGTTTCAGTTCTCATGGTAAAATCCATTTTTTGATATAATTCAACTAAGGCTTCATGAGAAAATGGAGTGGTATCTTTGATAGTTGGAGCTTGGATCATCTGGTTAATGGATTCAGGGGTTATAGTAAACATAATTTGGCCCTGAGGATTGACAACGACTCTTTGATCTAGGAGGTAAGAAGCTTGACAACTTCTGATAAAATCTAGAGCACTGAAGGTGAGAGGAAAGATAATAGGGAAGGTTTGATTTCCATACTTGAAGTTCATCAGTTTGGTCGACATATTTATCTTCTAGCCAACAATATAATTCAAAAATATCAATATCACAATTGGTTTCATGAGTCATATAGTATCTATCAGCTAAAAGTGTATGGTGAATTTCAACAGAGGGAAAATTGAGAGGGTTAACATCTTCCTATGTTTTATTCTGTTTAGGAGACATAATTACAGTAATTTGAGAGTGGGTTTTAAATTATAAATAGAAGAAAAGGGGTTTATAATGGAAAGAAGGTTCTC
>APFE031109104.1:0-15902 GCA_000404065.3 Pinus taeda
AGGCTTGGTTCTCAAACTAACCAGATGTCAATTTGATTCCCTGGTAGTGAATCATATGGCTATAATGCCAAGGAGGGGGTATTTATAGAATGCTTAGGTTTTATACACCATGGTGTTATAATAGTAGGGAAAGTGTGACATAGGGGGTTAGATAATAGAAGTTAAAGGTTAATATGTAGGGAGAAGGTGTATGAGGAGTGATATTACTAAGTTTACTTGAAAACAACTTAGTATTAGGGAGTAGATCAAAATGAAAAGAATTTTGCACAAGAAATGTGGCTCTTAAAGGCAACAAGGACCAACATAAAACCTTGAATTCTATCATAACCACAACTGGTGAAGGGGTGTTAGTAAAGAGCGATAAATCAGGAAAAGGGAAGTTAGACATGCTCCATTGTGTTATTTTCCTTGTATCGATCAGCAATATTTAGTTTGGAAGGAATACCACTTCTGCAACCCCATCTACCTACCCATCTATTTGCCTAGCATTTTTTGTTTCTTCTTGGAGGGTGCACTTGGACTTGCAGACCCTTATGTGCCTTTTTCTTTCCATTAGCTTTTTCTTTTGATTACCTATCTAGTACTATCCTTATTTCTTCCAAGGCCCCAGATTAATCAGTTGGGAACCTTAGCTTCTCTGCCTAACTACTGATGTGCCAAGATTAAACAGTTTGGACAGACTTCTTTCTCTATTCTACAATAGAAAATGAAACATGGCATGATCCAGATTAGACGCTTGGACCATCCATCAAAATTTAATAAACATGAAGGCATGTACACACCTTGCCTTTCCTTGGAAATATGGGATCTTTGTATCAGCAAAGCAGAGCATATTTGGCATTTGAATTTGCCCATCATGAAATATGAAACCTATTGGTATAGGTATCCAACAAGAGGAACATTGACCATATACATGACCTAATATTTTGCAACCGTGTGCAACTCAAATGAACATTAACCATTCTATGACAACAATTTGAAGTTATTTTCAAGCATGTTCACAAGGTACACGATATTTTTCCTTAATCCTTCATCCTTCAACAAATCAAGAATATATATTTTAATTTTTACATGTTTATAAACTTGATAGGACCATTTATATCCTGGTGGTATAATAGAGGATCACCATGAAGTTGGCCTATATTAATTTGTATAGTTGGTTCTTGTATTGTTAAAACTTTGGAGCATAATATATAAATTTTCCTTTTGGCGGGCTTCAAGGTTGTTGAAACCCGAGAAACTATCTACTGTAGGAGAAACCTACAAGAGAATGGTTGTGTCATAGTTGTGGTTGTGCCCCCTTGATGATTGTGTCTTGCCCCCTGATGATTGTGTCTTATGAATATGTGAAAGGAAAAGCCTTAGTCTAGGTTGAGAAACCTATGTCATGTCAAAGGAAAGGCCTTATTCTAGGTTGAGAAACCTATGTTATTTCAAAGGAAATGCCTTAGTCTAGGCTAAGACACCTATGATGCTAATCCTACATATTCGGGGCAAGTTTTGAAATCCACATGTAAAAATGTTGACAAGCTTCCTTGCTTGAGGCATGAAAAAAAATATATTTGGTGTAAGATGATCCCTATGGAGTAGGCTTTTCTATCCTTTTACTATAGGAAAATAATGAAAGAATGATGGTAGATTGACCCTAGGGCCCAATTGTCCTTTCTCCTTATCAAATTTTTGCCTTGGAATGTTCATTGTCTTGTTGACCTATGGAATGGAAATATGGTTAGGAGAAATAAAAATATATTTAGAGTTGTGATTGGGAAAGTGTGATCGAAATGACCTAGGGAGAGGAAATATGGTTAGGAGAAGTAAAAATATATTTAAACTCATGATTGGGAAAGTGTGATCAAAATGTTGATAGAAGAATGGAGTTCTATTACCTCTGGTTTTACATTGTGAAATTTTTGATAGAAGGTCAATAGAGTTCTCATAAGGTAGATTAGAGTTTATTTGTATTTGATAATTTGGTTTCAGAGCCCACTCTTTTAGGCCATCTGTGGCCAGCAACTTAACTTCATAATGGTGTGGTACTAAATTCAACGAAGTTTTAGAGACGGGAGGGTAAAATAGCATACAAATACGAACTTCTATACTTTTATTTTGGTTTTTCTTGTTATTTAAAATTGCAATTTTTGTAATTAACCTGCCAATAATGACATATGGTATTTAGAGGCTTGTATGATGTGATTCTATTACAATATGTATTATATATTTTATCGATATCAATGGATATTAGAAAAATAATTTTCGAGTAAAATAATGTGTGTGAAGGTTAACTTGTGCTCTCCATTTCTTCAAATGCCTCAGTTATCTCCTCCTTTTGGGTTCTGAAAAATGTCTTTATTGTGATGTCTCTCGTGAATGTTTTTTGGTTTGTCAATGTTTTATAGTATGGTAGTATCAACATGAATTTCCTATGTTTGTTTTGAGTGTTCCGATTTGTCCACTTGTTTCTAAAGCAAGTTGAACCTGTTAATAATTTTTTTATCTACTATTGCTTTTATTTTTATGTTACTTGGTGTGTAATAATGACCATTGTTCTTTGTGATTTGCTAATTTTATTACAGCTAAATGTTTTATGCATTCTAAGGTTGAACTATTTATGGAGAGAAGACTTGAACAACTCAAGAAAAGAATCGATGATCCCTCATCTCAAGTGTCACAGTAAGAACATATCTCACAAAAAAAGCTTTTTTATGCCTTCCCTTCCCTCTAGAGTACATGAAAATTGTATCTAGTAAGAGTTAAGTGGATAATTGTATTATGTATAACAAAAGAGGGTTATGTTAGTATGGGTGCCACTATTTTATTGAATTTATTTTTATTTGAAATCTGCATTTGCAAGTAATTATTCTTATTATAATTTCTATATAGGGTGGTTGAAATATCTTTGTAGTACGCTAAGTAGTTCAATCGATGAAAAAAATCTGGATGTTGTAAAACAAGTTAGAGAGTATTCTTTATTCTAATTCCTGGGATTAGTGTTCTGAAAAGGGCTATAAGTTACATTTAAAATTTCTCACCTTTTAAATCCAACAGTTAATCAATTGTTGTGTAGTACAGAATTTTGGAAAAGATGTATGTAATCCTTTACTAAGGACTTACGTTGTGCTCAGAAGAAACACATTAGGAGATTTCGAAGTATGAACTCCTTTAATTGGGAAATGCCCATCTAATTTTGGTTCAAATTCATACTTTTAGAAGAGTTCATCTTACTGCATCTAAGTATTGTTGACATTACAACTCTGTGTGATTGGAAATATTTTCCTTGAAATTGTAGAAGAGGCCAATGCTATGGTTCCATCCCTTAAGGTAAGCCTAAAGTTTCCTATTCTTTATGATCAAAAGGATGTTTATTATTTCACAATTGTGAATCCTATTAACTCATGAAATTTGATTAAGAGAACTATGCTATTACATTTTCTTTGGTGTAACTTTGTTTTTCAATTTTCTTAATCACTTCATTTCTTCCACTTTTATATCTTTAAAGGCATGGAGTTAAGAGCTCAATCAATGCACGATTACAAAAATATAAATGCATAAATACAGAGAGTTGATAAGTCGCCCGACCTTCATTTCTAGCCACAAAATGAAATTCAACTCACTTTTCACATTGGAATCACACTAGGCCTTCATATTTTCATTTAATTTTACAAAAAATGGTCATTGGTTTCTAATACAATTTTTTTTCCTTTTTCCATTTTCTCTTATTCAGCATTTTGATTTTTGGTTGGTTTGTATTACTTTTCTTTTCCCATTTTGGGATGTCTAGACTTAATTTTTCAATACATCGAAGTGTTGAAGGACTAAATGGTTTTGTTATAGCATATCTCTTCATATTTCTCTGAGATACAACGTCAAAATAGCTATGTGATGCATAGAGTTAGAATACTACTTCATTTTGATTGGTGTACATTGTTTTAAGAATAGTGTATGAGTTTTCTGTTACTTTTTTATGTACATACTTTTTTAATAGTTTTCTACTTGCTAAATATAGTTTACAATACCTAGAATATGTGCATAAGTCATATAGTTCGTTGGGTTTTTCTTATAAATTAGGCATATGGAGAAGGACACGAGGTAAATCATTGAGATTTATGGTTTATATTTTAGTGTTCAATGGCATGAGAGACAAGTATGCTAATAATTTGTTGCTATCAAAGGTTCTTCTACATATTAAATAATTTTGTGGGACGCACCCATTTCCATGTTCCTTCCATTTTAGTCATAGGTAGGAAATTGAGTGAATGATTTAGGGTCTTTTTGAGGTTGAATTCAAACTTTTTTTTTGAGTCAGTTACTTGCCAAAAATGTTCACTTGATTCCCCCATATTTGAGGTTGATTACAATATTTATTGTATCTGTCTGCCAATGTCAGTGACTTGTGGGGAATGGTGATAAAGTCAATTATTTGTTTGGTTTTGTGATTTAAGTTCATTAATCTTCTTTGTTTTCTTGTTGCAAGCTTGCCAAAATTTCGGCATGACCAACAACCTTATAAAGAATATGTTTGGGAAGGTTTTAGCTTTGGCAACTGGGTTATGTCCTAGTGGAATGAATGAATCCCTGTCGACAAGTAAGGTCCCAACCTTCTAAATTCAGATCCATCTTGACTGCAGAGATACACCTAAAAATCCATGATGAAAATATAAATATATGCCCCCTGCAAGTGTCATGAATAGGCTTATTATTATCATATTTTATGTAAACACTATACCCTTGTACGTTTGATTTCAATGCCTTATCTTCGGTGCAAAATATATTTCCTTCAGTTGTGCATCTATTGTTTTTATCTCATGTTTCTATTGTTTTAAGGTCAAGAATACACTGAGAAAGCTTTATCAACTATGCAAATCCACCAAGGACTATCTTTGATGTACCGAGTTGTCTTCTATTATCCAGGACTGAAAATAAATCATGTACCTCAATTGTCATTTTGATAAGTTGAAAGTTTATGATAAGACAAACATCTAATATGATGTATATTGGTCTAGAAACAATTAGGGATTTTATTTCCTATAGGTTAAAGAAATTTTATTCTTATTCCATTGCACAACGAAATATTTTTGAGGAAGGTAATGATTTTGTTTTCCAAAATGTAAGAGTGACTATCATGGTTTCCAGTGATGGGCCCACATCCTTACTCTTTATTGATACATTTTGAATTTCAATGGTGACATATTTTTAATAGAAACACAAAGTGAGTTTGGAGAACTAGTAATTCAATATTTTTATACTTTTGATGTTTTATAATACCAAATTAAGTATTTAGTTACTTATACTATCTTGGTAAAATTATATGTAGAGTAGTAATATTTTTCCAAGGGTTATGCCGGCCTAAACACCTTTATCACTGGCACATGCATACTAGTTCTAATTTAGGGGCAAAGTACCTTTTGCTCTCAAATCCCTAGTTATCTTGACCACCTCCACTTGCAATAAGTAGACCAAAAATGTCTACAAACTTCCTAAAAACTCAATTTTGTACACCAACAAAGTCTACAGACGTATCAAAAACTCATTCTCCTCTATACTCTATTCCTTCACAACAATTTTCTCGGGAAGAGGATATTGCTGATTTTTAAGATGATGATGAATATGAAGTTTCAATAGCAGAATGTGTCTGGAGGCGCCATTTCAATAATATCACAGATCTTGTATTAGAGTTGTCAACTTTTAAATAAGGTAGTCTGAATATGCTTTGCTTGTTCCCTTTCATGTTAGTCAATATAGCTTGCAGAATAAGTCAAGTAACGCCACAGTATGTCGTAATTTTCTTGTTTAATTGAGATGTAGATTGTCAATATTGTTTTACAAACAACTCATGCAACGGATTGAAGGAATTTAATAGGTGGGCTGATAATATCATTGAAACTTGAGAAAGTGTAAGGAGATATATCTTCATGAGTACGCAGGTTTATCAAGTGATGATATTCAAGAAACAACTTATAAATTATTGCTAGCATCTGTTGGGGCTACTGAGTAAGGGACTATTTTGGTAGTTCTTTATACTTTATGTGATTACTTTAAGTGATTCTACTTCAAGTTAGGTAAAAGGTTCTAAGAGACATTGGACACTTATCTTGCTTTCCAACTATGTTTGGTCTAATCAATTTTACTTGTTGGCATTTACTTTTAGCCCAAGTAGTGACCTTATACTTCCAAACAAGGAAATTAAGAAAGAAAAAATATCAAAGCTTATGAGGAAGGTTAGTGGCAGCAAGAGTGGGAAGCATAAGGCTCAACCTCAATGAGAATGAGACCTAACCGAATTACTCCATACCACGTGTTCATAAATACAAGCAAGTGACATGATATCTTCCCATTCCTTTTCTAGATAATCTTGACTTTGTCCACTCTTTTTCAAATTGTTTGCACAATATGCATCTATAAATTCCTGATAAATAGAGTTGTTTAGTTTGTGTCTATGTTTACTTGTCAACTTGCTAATAAAGATTAAACACTTGCATTATAACTTTAGCTTGTTTACAATAGGACAAAAATATCTTAACCATAGGAGGAATTTATAGTCTTTAAAAATACTGTGTCCAAAGTTACAATGAACTGGAAACAAAGGCTACCTTTTATGTGCAAAAAACATATTCAATGTTCACAATTCAATTTTTGGCATGCCAAAATTTTGTTGCAATGCTTCCTTAATACCTACGAATTTATTATATCCATGTTAAATAAAATCACAAAATAAGTTGGACTTGTCCCAAAGCCTTATTTAGGTAGAGGATAGAAGCATCTCTTTACAAAATAACAGAACTTTTCAATCTATTTTTGATATTTTAACGGATTAGTCTTCTCTTTTCAAAAAGAAAAAATTATGAAGTTTCCAGATTGAGTCCCTACTTTCTCATATGTATTAATGCAATTTTTACAGGAGAATCATTCCATGATATCTTGTGCATTAGGACACATCATTGATACTTTCACAGTGCAAAATGATCTCTGAGTAATAATCATATAATAATGCATTGTGCTAACTTCGTATGACCTCATAATAAATACTCATGGTTCTCCACTTTTCAATTTGAAAAAGCATATTTTGAAGTTATAAGTGATTAAAGCTTGATTATAATAACTTCCTTTGTTAACTAAAAACATAAACTTTCTTGAATTCATCTTATCATATTGTAGAAATTGTTTTCCAAATATTAATACAACAAGTGCAATATGATCAAAATCCATTGGTGAAGATTCTAAAATGTTATGTTGGTCAACCAACTATTTTATTAGACATTTAAAGAAAGTCAAAGGAGACATGCTCATACCATGTCTACTCAATAAGAGTTTAGATACTATTAATCCGTAAGTAATTGGTAATGAGTGTGGGTACTCCCTAATATTAGTAACATATAGAAGAGTTTATAGGTTATAAAGGAAATAATGAAATACTTGATTAGAAATGAATTATTTAGAGTTTGATCCTTTACTCATACAACTTTGAATTATATTTCATGATTATATTTTCATTTTGTTGCGAATATAATATCTGATAGAGCATTGACATATTTCTGATGAGTGCACTTGGTCTAGTTTTTTTACTGATACTCCTGGTAATAAAAAATGGAAGTAATTGGCGTGCATTTATGATATATAAGTTATAACTTTCAATTAAAAGTTTATTAGATTAGATACCATAAGTATGAGTGTTTCACATGAATTTGGGTATTTTCACTTTCCAAGGGCTTCAGTAAGATTTTCATATCAATTTTCTTAGAAAGCATTTTGTTACAGGGTTTATTACATTTTCAACTATAGCTAAACTTTTAGGTGAAACTTTACTATTTTTTTTCATCGTCTATGATATGAGGTAATACCATTCACTAAAGATCAGCCATTTACTAAAATTAATACCCTAAAACACCATTTAAAGACTCCATTATAAAAAATTCTCTAACCATATTTGTTATTCCAACCAATGCTTCCAAATTGTGAATAAATTTGATTGAAAAATATAATTGAAAGATCTCCAAAAACATATAACAAATTTGCTTTGATGTTGTTTTGTTTTGTTATATATATATATATATATTCATTTTTAAGTCACATCAAACCTGACTTCTATTCACATGTCGAACTGGTGGCGACTGTGAATTACTTTCATAGAGCTATCGTGTAGAATGTTGGAACTACTACACACCTACATGCAGACTCTTAGTTAGAACATGGGACTATATGTAAGATTCCTTTTGCATGATTTACTCCTTGATTTCCTCCTTCTTCAACTCCGCAACTGGTTAGTTCTTCTACATGATTTACTTCCTGATTTGCTCCTTGTTTCACTCCACAACTGGCTAGTTATCTCCAAAACTTGTTGTAGGTGTTGAGTCTTCTCATTGATCACCATTATGGTGCATTACCTTGGGATATTCACACAGTAACACTATATCATGAGCATTGTAACCTAGTTTCTAATGAATCATTTTTTTTTTCTTTTGATTTTCTTTTAGTGTTTTTGCTCTGCAAAGCTATGTGTTCAACCTTTACTAGCTAGATTCATCTGTGCAGGTTTTCTAACACATTTACATCGTATGAGAGCCCACAAGCTGCTAGATAAAAGGCATACCAGTACTTTATTTTGCAGGTATTACAGCTTGGAGATCGAAGATCGACAAAAAAATGGAGTTTCCCAAAGCATCGATCCTAACATCACACAACTATCACGAATGGAAGGACCAAATGGCTCGATACCTTCATCATAAAGGGTTGTATAGGATTACCATGGCTACAAAAGTGGAACCCACTTCAGCCATAGAGAAATACAAGTACCTCAACCATATGGATGAGGCCCACGGATCCATATGCATGTGCATCTCTCCAAAGTTGCAGTTTCATCTATCCGGCTGCAATACTCCCAATGAAATTTGGAAAAAGGTTGAAGATCTCTAGGGGAAACAGGATGAGATGAAAGGACATCTGCTCGAAGTGGAGCTGCTGGCATTGCATCCACAAAACTATGACAGGATTCAAGACTTCTTCACCAAATATAATGATCTATTGCTGCAACTCAAGGGTTGTGGAATTGAGAAATCCAAGGAGGAGAGTCGCCAAGTTCTCTCTATTATGTCAAAGCTCGGACCGGAATACTTCGTCTTTTTGTCTACATTTCATTCAGTAAGGCTCACAACAGGTAAATCCTACACTAAGCCTTCTCTCAAAGAATCTATGGAGTCCCTTATTTTTGTGCAAGATAAATTCATTGGCATGGGGAAAACCAAACCTCCGAAAGCACATGCACTTGTTGTGCCTGATGGCAGCCACAATAAAAATCATAGATCTAATTCAAATCAGAGAAATAAGTAGCAAAAAGACAAGGGAAAAGTGCATTCCCATCCAAAGAAGGAAGGGTACACCAAGCCCTTCAATGACTCCTCTAGCTCGAGAAATGAGAAAGGGAAGAAAGGAAATAGATGCACCTACTATCAAAGAGGATTCCATCCAGAATCCTCTTGAATGAAGAAACAAATTGACCAAATGGTAGAAATCCTTCAGAAGCACAACCTTGGGAACCACATCTCTCAGGGCGCCAAGACGAAAACTGAGGATCCACCACACGGAAAACGTAACAATTTTCATACTTTAGTTGCAATTAATTCTTCTCCTGATGCATGGATTATAGATTCTGGTGCATCACATCATATGGCTACTACAAAGGAAGTCTATTCCTCTTTGGATGCATACAAAGGACCTCCTATCCTCATGGGAGATGACTCACCTATTGAGGTCACCGGAAAAGGTAGAGTGGAACTTTTACACGGAGGCTTTGAAGATGTGCTTCATGTTCCAAAACTTTCAATAAACCTACTTTCAGTTTATCAGATCACTCATTCCGGCACCGGAAAGAGAGTGGGATTCAGTCCAGATGCAGTGAGCATATATGATCTACATAGCAGCTCTAAAATTGCAACTGGTGAGGTAAACACTTGAGCCAGACTGTATACATTTTCTAAATTTATTGAATCTGAATCCTCCTTACTGCTTACACATGCTTGATGATAGTAGTAGGCTTTGGCACGAGAGGTTTGGTCACTTAAATTACAGGTATATGTAGCATCTAAGAAAGAATGAGATGGTGGAAGGCTTGCCAAATATCAGTTTCTCCAAAGGAGTTTGTGAAGGTTGTGTCCTTAGCAAACATCCCAGAGAAAAGTTTGACACCAGCAAGACTCACAGAGCATCATCTCCTCTAGATCTAATCCATAGTGATCTCATGGGGCCTTTTCCTCATCCTTCCATAAACAAAAAAAGGTATGTGCTTACATTTATTAATGATTTCTCACGGTATAGTTAGGTGTATCTTCTCAGGGCCAAATCTGAAGTTTTTGCGCACTTTGAAGATTTCAAAGCACTAGTTGAGACACAGTCAGAGAGAAAAATCAAAGCCCTCCATACAGACAATGGGGGGGAATATGTTAACATAGCACTTCGGAACCTTTTCCTTTAGTCTGGCATACAGTTGCAGTACACAGTTCCATACACTCCACAGTAGAATGGAGTTGCTGAGAGAAAGAACCGATCTCTCAAAGAGATGGCTTCCTGCATGTTGCATGCTAAGTCACTGCCTCATAAGCTATTGGCTGAAGCACTTAATTGTGCTAACTACATCCAGAACAGATCTCCTCATAGGTTTGCAAGGACCAGACCCCCTTTGAGGCTTGGAGCGGCACTAAACCAGAGGTCACCCACTTTCGTGTTTTTGGATCCCGAGCATGGACTAGGATCCCCTCTAAAAAGAGGAAAGCTCTTGATCCACAGAGCATTGAGTGCATCTTTGTTGGATACCCTAATGGTGTGAAGTGATACTGGCTCCTGATTTCCTCTATGGACAAGCTCATCATTGAGCGAAGTGTCAAATTTGAGGAAATCCTCTCTCATGCACCTCAATTGCTGCATGTAGACACCTTTTATCTACCTCATGTCTGAGATGATGATTCAGTACACTCATATGCAGATACAGAGGTAGCGCATGCAGATGCAGAGATAGAGTCTTCAGATACAAATCTATTCCATGCAAATGATTATCCACATCGAAGTCCAGATTGGGCTTCCAGCAGTGAATCATATTCCCCTGTCATAAATCAGAGAACAAGGAGCTTACGTGAGATATATGCAGAAGACCACCCAACTACTAGAAATGGTCTTGTGGGGGATAATTCTGATCTACAGAGGACTAGTTCAGAGTTCATTGAGCCTCCTCTTGTCCTCACTGCCACTGAACCATTGCCATCCTGGCTTTGTTATTTGGTTCAGTATTCTTATCCACAGTCTTATGCTGAGGCTGCTGGGCATCCATCTTGGAAGTTCGCCATGGAGGAGGAATATAACTCCCTCCTCGAGAACCAGACTTGGAATCTGGTCCCCCTTCCTTCAGGAAGGAAACATGTCTGATGTAAATGGGTCTATAGGACCAAGAGTGCTGCAGATGGGCAAATCACCAAACGGAAAGTGAGGCTAGTAGCTAAAGGCTTCCAACAAGTGCATGGCATTGATTATGATGAGACCTTTGCTCCAGTAGCAAAGATAGATTCCATATGCCTTACACTTGCCATTATGGCTACCTAGGGATGGGAAGTACATCAGATGGATGTGAATAATGCCTTTCTTCATGGAGACTTATCAAAGGAGATTTACATGGAGCAACCACATGGTTTCATTCAGGATTCATCTTTGGTCTGCAGATTGAAGAAATCTCTCTACGGCCTTAAGAAGGCCCTGAGAGCTTGGTTTGAGAAGATGGATTCTTTTCTCTTATCACAAAGCTTTCAAAGATGTAAGTCTAATCCAAATGCTTACATGCTCAGGGCACATGATTCTCTTCTTGTTTTAGTTTTGTATGTGGATGATCTCCTAATCACTAGCAGCTCGGCTTCAGCCATTGCTACAGTCAAGAGGGCTTTGCATGATAGGTTCTTGATGATGGACATGGGTCCATTACACTACTTTCTTGCTCTTGAGATTAGCCAAGATGCCATAGGCATCAAAATCTCTCAGGCTAAGTATGCACGAGATATCCTCGAGAGATTTCGCATGACTGACTGCACGCTAGCACCGACTCCTTTTCTATCTAGGTTCCACCTTGAGGATGGAGGTGACACTCCATTAGTTAATAGCACTCTCTACCGATAGCTAGTGGTGAGCTTATTGTACCTCACCCACTCCAGACTAGATCTATCATATGCAATAGCGATAGTTTCTAGATACATGCAGGAGCCGCATGAGCTACACTAGAATGCTGCCAAGCGCATCCTCCGATATGTGCAGGGCACCATCACCTTCGAGATTCACTATGCAGTAGCCATTGCATTGAATCTCCTTGGCTTCACAGATTCTCATTGGGCAGGAGACAACATTGATCACAAGTCCACCTCCAGATATTCACTCAGTCTAGGATCTGGCCCTATCTGTTGGTCGAGTAAGAAGCAAGCTGCTATTGCTCTCTCTTCAGCTGAGGCAGAGTACAAAGGAGTAGTCAACATCACCATTCAGGCTCTGTGGCTACAACACTTCCTCACTAAGTTGGGTGTCTAGTTCCACCAACCCATTGTCATCTGGTGTGATAATGAGAGCGCTCTCAAATTTTGTAGGGATCCAACACAGCGGCAGTAGACAAAGCACATAGAGATCCATATGCACTACATCAGAGACTTAGTACATGATCGGGTCATTGATTTGTAGTTCTGCCCCTCAGGAGAATATACTGCAGACATCTTAACCAAGACATTCACTAAGTAGAAGTTTCGCTCTCTGCGCGATCGTCTTGGAGTGAAGGACATAGTTGCTTAACAACTGTCTTTTGCTCCTCTTTTCTTTTGATTACATTGTATTTTTAGGGGGGATTTTCCCACGAGGTTTTCCCTCTTTCCTCAATATTAGTACAACTTGCACTGTATTTTGGGTGACCTTTGGCCTTAGTTGCTAGGGCCCATTTTCTATTTTTCCCCATAGTGATGTTCAGGGGGGATGTTGGAACTACTACACACCTACATGCGGACTCTTAGTTAGAGCATGAGACTACATGCAAGATTCCTTTTGCATGATTTACTCCTTGATTTTCTCCTTCTTTAACTCCGCAACTGGTTAGTTCTTTTGCATGATTTACTCCCTGATTTTCTCCTTCCTTCACTCCACAACTGGCTAGTTATCTCCAGAACTTGTTGTAGGTGTTGAGTCTTCTCATTGATCACCACTATGGTGCATTACCTTGGGATATTCACCCAGTAATGCTATATCATGAGCATTGTAACCTATTTTCTAATGAATCATTCTTTTCTTCTTTAGATTTTCTTTTAGTGTTTTTGCTCTATAAAGCTATGTGTTCAACCTTTACTAGCTAGATTCATCTATGCAGGTCTTCTAACACATTTACACAGAAGAAAAATGTTAATAACATGAAAAAATTCACTGAGCGTTACCTGCAATGAATAGTCTACTTATACAATGATTAGACTTTGCACATGACTCCATAGCTGCTTGGAGTATCTGCGCAATAGTTCGTTGAGTTGTCGAGTAGCACAACATTTTCAATGTGACCAGAACTCTGCTTGGCATTATCGAGGAGGAATGGTATAAAGGACATCTATTTTTCCAATGTGATCAAGGATTTGCACATCACTCCATCCATCATATATATACAATTATTATTAAAACCATTTATAAATATATGTAATTATATTAAAACCATTTATATTTTCTGAAATATTTTCTTAATTATAAGAGACTTTATCTGTCAACATTAGAATGGATGTAAGCATGAGTCAGTACGATCGTCCCTAATGCTCAGTTTGACCAAAAGTTCTGCCCTTCATGCAGTCCACATGCTTAGCTTAGGTTTCGAATAGTGTCTTTCAAGTCTGAAATTTGACATGCCTAAAATGGAGATAGATATGTATGTTTTGTCTTGAAATATACTTTGTCCACATGGTTAGGTTAGGTTTCGAATAGTGCCTTTCAAGTCTGAAATTTGACATCTCTAAAATGGAGATTGATATGTATGTTTTGTCTTGAAATATAAAAGTATAGTAAAAAATATAAATGGAAGAAATTTTAATATTAATATTAATTAATAGTAATATTGTATATAAAAATACAAGATTAATTGATGATAATATTAGATTAAGATTTTTGTGATTTAGAGAATAGTATTTTGGATTAATCACATTGTATGGATTGGGTCCATTTTCAAATTAGCTAATATGGTTTACCACATTCACATTAATTGGTACGAAAGATAGACCCAATCCTTACAATGATGATAATATTATATATAAAAATATAATATTAACTAATGATACTATTGTATAAAAAATATAATATTGTATAATTAAAAATAAAATAATTATCTTAAATGCAAATAATTTAATTAAGATAAAATGATATTATAATCTAAGCTTGTTAAGTAAGAATAACTTTATTAAATAATATCAAAATATTAAATTTTTTTAAATAAAAATAAAAATATTATTTTTTTAAAATAAAAATAATATTTTATTTTATTGTTTTACTACTCTCCAACGACTAGTTTTAAATGGCTAACTTGGGGAAGTGATGTATCTTTACTATCTATTCCTAAAGATTGTACGATTTGTTTCATCTTTTTGTGATGATGAACCACATTAATTGGTTCTAAAAGTAAACCAAATCAGATTTGTTTCATCTTGTAGTGAGGATAAACCACATTAATTGTAAACCAAATCTTAATAATGTAAGACATTTATCTATAATATAAATCACACAAGTCTCGAATCTAGCTTTATCTTTATAAATATATTTATATTTAAAAATATCTATTTTTATAATATAATATTTAAGAAATATATATTATTTACATATTTAAAATTACCAAATAGAAGTTATATGTAAAGAGTTTAACTAAGATACTTTTAATTAATAACACAATATTTCTAATTATATTATTTTAGGGATTATTCAAAACTATAATACCATCACTTTTTAATATATTAAATAATATTCTATAATTTGTCCATTACATAATAATAATAACAATATATACTTATTTATATATATATACTTAGAAAATAAGATTGTTGTCCTCTTTTATAGCTTAATAGATAGAATGAACTTCTAGTGGCTCAAATCTGATATATTTTAATTAAATATTTGACACCATACAGAAAATCTGATATATTTTAATTAAATATTTGACACCATACAGAAAGTTATAATCCAGGCATTCATCTGCACGGCTATTCCATTGGACAGCCCGTTTTTCATTTTTCTAGATTCTCGTAGTCAAAAAGAAATTATAAGGCCCTAACCGAATTATTTGCAGGAGGTAATGGCTTCCTGCTCAGAGAGCTTCTTTGAAAGCAGTGGTCAAATCCCAAAAACCTCAAGAGAGCGCATAGCCGTAAACGAGGAAGAGGAGGCGGCCCAGATCAAATGGGCAGCGATAGAGAGGCTCCCCACATACAACCGTGTCAGAAATTCCATTTTCAAGGACGTTGCCTTAGAAGCAGCTGGGTCTACTCAAGTTCAGAGTCACTTGCAGCAGATCGACGTGACAAATATTCCGCTTGAAACTAAGAAGCTACTGGTTCAGAGACTTGTCGGATTAACAGCTCAAGATAATGAACACTTCCTGCAAAAAATTCATCAAAGACTCCAAAGGTTCGCATTTTGACTCTATCCGCTGCCTCTGCCTACGTTTTATTTAGAGTATTATGCTTAATTGAGTTAGTTGCTACTCAGATCTAATTTCTGTGAGCTGAACGATGCGCTTATCTTGTGGTATTGATCAGGGTTGGCATTATGTTACCAGAGATTGAGATCCGCTTCGAGAAGTTGAATATTTCTTCCCGTGTCTACGTTGGTAGCAGGGCACTTCCGACATTAATTAACTGGACGTTGAATATAATGGAGGTATT